>CAHIKZ030000948.1:375000-527500 GCA_903632075.3 Acanthosepion pharaonis
AATTTTTCGCTTTCCAAAATGTAATGAAATACTAACAACGATCCTCATGTAAATCTCTCTGCGTTTGTTATTAATGCGATCAATTAGTTTCGAAGAATGCCTGAATATTTGTGTTTGCTTTGCAATTTAAGAGACTTCAGCACAGTGCGAATACAAGAAAGAAAGAAAGAAAGAAAGAAAGAAAGAAAGAAAAGGAAACGAAAGGAAGAAAAGGAAAAGAAATGATTATATGAACAAAGGGGAGAGAATCGTGGAAAACTGCAAAGAAGGAAGAAAGGAATTAAAGTGTGAGAAGAAAGAGGGAATGAAAAAGAAGAAAGAAAAGGAAGAGAAGAGTATGAAATAGTGACAAAATGAAAAGAAATGAAACGCGTGAATGATAAGCATAGAATAACAATGGACGGTAAAAGAGTGATCAAAGGCAAAGAAGAAAAAATAAGATTGAATGAAATACATTTTGGAAGGCTAAGAAAGGTGAAAATCTAGAAAGAAAGAAAGAAAGAAAGAAAGAAAGAAAGAAAGAAAGAAAGAAAGAAAGAAAGAAAGAAAGCGAAAGGAAAAGAAAAAATAAAGGATGAGGAAAACGAAGAAAATGAAACAAGGTAAAAATCAAGGAAAGAAGCAAGAAAAGGAATGGATGAAAGATCAGAAAAGCCGTCGATGTCTCTTCTTTTCTCGACACTAATAATCGCAAAGTCACTTGCCATATGAAACTTTTCAAAAACTCTGTCTTAATTAGTTGTTGTATCAAGCAAGTGAGACCGGGATTTATTTTGTAAAAATACAAAATTGTGGCACAAGGCCGAAAAGGGGGAGGGGGTAAAAGGCTGGTCTTCACTAACTATCTTATACCTAGCTAATTTGATTCACGACCCATTCAGACATTACAATTTACTCATTCGCCATAAGAACTCGTCCGTCACCAATCAATCCTCCATGCACCATAATACCACATTCACTCTAGGGAGACCTACAAAACGCGCCCCGTGTCATAATGATTTAATGATCCTAATACATATGTACAAAATTCTAAAATGAAAAGATGAGGGGGGGGGGGAGATGAACCCAATAACGAACTAAAATATTAACATAAATGAAATTAAACAAGTGAGACCAGCAAATACTGGACAAGTCTTTCAATTTGTCAATTTCTTCCCTTTCACTCCTTCAACTGCTGGTCAATTGGTAACTCGGAAATTACTTGACTGAAATGATGTGCACAGAACAAGATATATACCTACGTATAACTGGCCACTCGTATTCATGGATACTCGGCTACTAGGGCGGCTAGCTAATCGCTATTGCAGACGTTCGCTTAGGCGCATTTGTGTTTATTCAATACCCACACCTGTAGTTTATACTGCAAGTATGCTGAACAGAACTTATTTACAGTTTCCGGAAAATAGCGTGTTATCTAGCATGATCAACAATTTGAACAAGGCCAGCACGCTCAAGCCCTCGGCCACGATGACTTATGACTTCGTGCTAGCATAACTAGGGTTCCATCTACCCAATTTCACTCATAAGGCTTGGGTCAACCTGTGGTATGATTTCCAGGTACTGTCCTATATATATATATATATATATATATATATATATATATATATATTCGTAAGCGAATTAAATCGACTCCCCATGAAAAATTATTACCTGTAGAACAACATTTCCGCCTGGAAAAACATGATTTCAAAACCCATGCCAAATTCACTATAATTGAGAGAATAGAAAAGTTCAGAGCAGATAACATTAGAAAGATTTTAGAGTCCCATGAAAATAAGTGGATACAACGTAAAAAACAAAATACCCAGCCGGGCTAAATCATAAATTTAACAATATATAGATAGTAACAACATATAACTCAACAAAACAAAACCTACCCACATTTCTCACCCACACAAGACAGACATGCTTACGGAGGTGTGGAGGCCTCACACTTATACACTCACCCACACGAATATACACACTTACACACATTATACTCACTCACTCCCTAATGAGCCAAATGATAACACACACCTACAGCAATACACACGCTTACACATATCATACTCACTCACACCCTAAGAACCAAATAACACACACACAAACACTAAACAGAGACACATCCCCTCACCAGGTCCAATAAAACTGTCAAACTGACCAGAGAATTCAGAGTAACATGTATCTATCCAGCTCTTATCTCAAATAACAACTTAAAAGAGACTGTTTGACCAACACAAGGAATGTTAAAAGATTCATGTTAAAAAGATAAAAAAAATAAAAAAAAAAACAAATGAAAACTACAGACAAAAGTTCATTTTCTCCAGCAAAAGACATTCATTTCTGTAGTTGAGTGCTACCAGCAAGCAGAAATATTTCTCCTCCCGATGATGGCCATTTCGGTCGAAACTAGTCGAGGAATCTAAATGGAATAATAATTAAAAAAAAACGAAAGAATATTAATCTACAACCCAGTGTGTCTAAAGATTTTAATTTTTTTATTTTCTTATTGTTCAATATATATATATATATATATATATATATATATATATATGATCCGTCGATGAGGTTAGAATACATTGACTGCATCCCTTAAAAAGGGCTAATATTCCACTAAAAAGAACCATCTTATATGGAGAATAACAGCAAAATCAGCTATAATATCACCAATTTGTACTTTTTTGACTCCAGTGCAACATTTTGCCCCTCGTGGGTAAGGGTCACGTGTCTACGTGTTCATTAATCCGTTATATATTTGTCCTATAAGTCTCCTATTCGACATTAAATAAACGAATAAAAAGTTGAAGGAATCATTCCTTTGTATTCATAAGCTACAAGAGCGAGATAGATCGGCTGCTATTAGATTTAGAATTAGAGAAAGCGAAGAATGTCAGATAGTGTTCGTCTTTGTGGCCCTCACCAGTTTGAAAAATGGATTTTAAACGCTTCCCTCTTGTTAGCTTTATTAGCCATAAATCACAGTTCCCAGCCTACATTCGTCCCAGACCAAAATGTTTCAGTCAGGAGATAAATAAGTGTCGGTTCCAAGTGTTTTTATCTTTGAGGCGTAATTAAATGGTCATCCATTCACTACCAGATATTTTATGAGCCCTCATCGAATATCGCTACATAGCTACCGGCTAGAAATTTTGAAATCAAAAGTTTAAGATGTGAAAATGAGTAAATCGATTAAACTACGTGTCATGACATCACAAAAAAAAATCTGATCAATCGCTGATAAATGAAGCATAATTCCGTCTATTCATGAAAATACATGGAGTTCTATACTACAGAGGCATCCATCGTGTAACTAAGGACCATTGCAAGAGGCCTATTCCAAAATGTTTGAATTTCAGGAATTTGGAGAGAAAAGTCACAAAACACATTCTTAATAACGTTTTCATTAAATTTGTACTATAAAAATATTACATTTGTTTTATTTGATGTTTTTAATGATAAACCAAACTAAAATTCAACCTACATTTTTAAATACATTTTAAAAAACACAAATTACTCATAAAAAAAAAATAAATTTTAACATCAATATATTTGTTGTCATGAATAACATATCGTATATTTTAAATAATAAAAAAATTTTAATTTTATTTGATAAATAAGGGCATTTTAAATAAATTTCGCATAGTAAAATCAATAAAAGAAAAATGTATTCGGAAGAAAAGTTTATGTTAAAATTAAGTATAACAAAACATTATTAAAATTATTTTTGTAACATTTGTAAAAAGGAAGGCTAGAAAAAAATCCGATTAATATATTATTTCTTTAAATCAAGTAAAATAACGCATTTCTCATTCAGAACACACTATTTAATCTAAATCTTTTAAAAGGTTTTCTTTTTTTCGGTGTAATAGTTACACTACAGCATAAGAATTGTGATAAAAACTGAAGCATATGTCTTTACCTGTTAAAACAGAAATACAGATTGCGCAAAACGAATTAAAGTTTATAACTAATTTATTTGCTTTTATGAATATAAATTTCATAGAGAAAATCTTTTAATTAATTATAAGTGAAAAATGTTAAATTATCTTCATACAAGTGACACAGATATGATTTCTAATTTGCATTTTTGAATTTCTTAAGCTGACTACAGCAGCGAACTACCGCAAACCCAAACCGATATTAAAATGCGTCGCTCCCAGTGAAACAAAAATCTTTTGAAATAGCAAGCTAGTTTGGTCCTTAGTTGCACAATGAGAAGACCTGTAGTATAGGACGCCATGTTTCTATGGCATCACATTCTGTTCATCTCGCTGTAGGTTTAACAGTTTATATGATATAAATTGACTATAATCTTATGGAAAACTATCAAAGGTAGTGGATGATATAAGAATATTTTACAAAAAAAAAAGAAACACTGATTCTCAAGTATTAACTTCAGATGGAGACACAGGATTCTTTAAGATACTAACAGATGTTCTCCAAGTTGACATCGTTCTTTTCCATAATAGCACTGGACAATATAATTCAATAAAAAACACGAGAAACAAAAATTGACTTCAGCCTAAAAACGCATCAGAGCTCCCAATACCTAATGGATAGCAACTTTGCAGACGATCTTGCATTAATCTCCAAATTCTTAGAACTGGCATAATCTCTCCTCCGATAAGAGATCGCAGAAGAATCGGTACGATTGAATATCAATGCCAGGAAAGTTAAGCATGCGAAACTGTAAATATCATATTAGAAAGAAATAAGCTAAAACAAGGAGACGATTTCAAGTCTTTTGTTCTTTGAATTCAGTTAAATAAAAAAAGACATAGAAATTAGAATTGAACAACGATGCGAAGCGCCAAACAAAACGGAAACAATATGGAAGTCGAATCCCAAAAACCATCCGCATGTTTCTTTCGAGCTACCATAAAAATCGTTGTTCTTGTTGAAAGCTGGATTTTAACAAAAAAATGATGAGTGATAGCTTTGAAGGAATATATACAAGGAAGCTTAGGGCTATACTATAAAAATGTGAAAAGTAAAGGGAGCTAACCCTTTACCAATCAAAAATCAACCTTGAATTTGAAATGTTTACTAATCCGGGACTCTGATTGGCTAACTAATGTCCAATCAGGATCACTTCCCACGCGGTACATTCGATCCTGAAATCTTCCCCTTTTGCAAAGTAACAGTCGTAATGACAGGTTTATTGGAGCCGTCCTTTCCGATGTTAATAGAGTCCAGAAGCCACGAAGCCACAAATCACACTTGTTCCTTGAACAAGCTTCTAGCAGTTAAGTCCGCAAATATAAATTATATTTGCAAGCTTTCTTTTTACCTATTGTGCATGCGTTGAATTTAACATTGTCATTAAGTGGCTTCTCTTCTTCAAATGTATCTGTTTTTGTCTTTGGCTTTATAGAATCAAACTGTAGCCAAGCAAAATCTTTATGATACTTAGTTCTTCACGGTATTAACACAAAACAGTGAAAAAAAACTGCAAAGTGTAACAGATTAGAAGATTGCGTTCCTTTGAGCACATTTGAAGGAGGAAATAAGAGCTGTTAAATTACTTTGTGGGGGGAGCCTATGCACGGAAAATAAATGAGAAGAAAGCCGACTAAATTATGTGAATTAGCTAAAAAACGTTACTGGTTTAAGGGAGAGGAAATCGCTTAATAGATTTATTGATTTGTTTTCAAACAGTTTATTAACCTTTTACAAGTCATTTAAAACCGGAAAATATTTTTGGAATGTAAGAATTTTTTGGCGATAATAATTATTTACTTTTATACACGCGTCCTGGATAAGACGATAAAGTACATCGGCATCCTGGATAAGACGATAAAGTACATGCTTCCCCGATCACTACAATTTTTACATGTTCAAATCTAGAGTCGACCGTTATCTTTCCAACATATCTCATAAACTGTGTCTCTTAGTTTGTAACCCTCTACCTCGAGTGGCTCCCGGACGTTCTACAAGGTGAACATCAATTTGAAAAAAAACAAAAAAAAAAAAAACACCCGCACATCCAATCTTATAACATATGGTATTTGCAACCGGTCACCGATCGCAGTACTGATCAGATTCGACGTTGATCGTGTGGGAGCCGAGGTTTCAACTTAGAACTAATGGGAATCATGAGAGAGAGAGAGAGAGAGAGAGAAGAAGAAGAAGAAGAAGAAGAAGAAGAACAACAAGAACAAGAACAAGAACAAGAACAAGAAAAAGAAGAAGAAGAATGGAAAAAACAATTCGATGGTATTCGAGTTCGCCTGAAATAGAAGAGGAAGACTATTGCTTCGATAACGAGAGTTCAATATTCTTAGGTACACCACCAATGAGATATTATACCGGATTTAAGTAGTTTTGACCCAACAAAAACACTGAATAAAAAGAATTTTCTCAAAAGCAATTGCATATGACTTTCTTGATTTCTATCATGAACCAACCAATAAAATATCCGACCCGTTAACAGAGGAATGACGACCTCTCCTATTTTTTCTGTTAATTTTTATTTTCTTTTCTACTCATTCGAATGCATTTTCTGTGACAGAATCGAGACGGTAACTTTTGAATTAATTTGCGCACGTCGACTCTTCTCCGGGGAACGTCCAGCTACGTTCAATCATTACTAAGTAGCGTCGCCGATGAAAAGGATGCTTCTTTCGTCCTTACCGGCCGGTCGAGCGAAGCATCTCTTGAATTTCAATCAGATCACATGTTACGAGACTTGGTAACCAAATCTCACCGCCGCCTATCGTTGATGGCGTCACCTCTCACGAGATTTTGTGGTGATTTACTTTTCTTCCATTTCATGCTGTTTTGACGCGAAAGAGAAGAAAAGAAACGAGAGAAGAGAATAAAAATCAATCTTCATGTGTATCTCGAAACGAGTAAAATGGTATCAATTCACAGCCATCTGCAGCTCGCGTCGACAGCCCTAAGACAAAAAGATGTTGATTTAGTTTCCTTTTATTTTTTTTTCATCCATTCATTGAATTATTTGCCTGCTTTTCACTATGTAACACAAACCTTCGTATAAGACGCACTCTTATTTCCAGAAGCAAATCGAGGATTAAAAATCCACGCCATAATTCTGTTCACTCGTTGACCTGGCACTGGGATTCTGGTATTTAGTATATAAGACGCCTAAAATGTCGAAGATTTTCTATTGGCGAAAACTGTTATATACACCTGAAAGTACGGTATTTTTAGTTTTTTTCTTTCATTTCGTGATTTCTTGCCTATTCCATCTTTAATTTTATTGCTAGTTCTTTGTTTAATATCGTTTCTTCTTATACTATCCTCTTACAAGTTATGTTCCTCGTCGATTATTCCATAAATCTATCTAAAAAAAAAAAAAGAAACATCTACTCTAGTATAATCTTTTGCTTAATAGTCTCGTTAACACATGTTCATTGGATCCATTCTTAGTGATATTTCACTAAACTGGCCTTGTGTCAGCATATATCTATTGCCATTTTGATAATTACTAAGCTTTGTTTAATGTGGATGCAGAAGTTCAACAGGTAACAAAAAGGAGTTGGTGCCAACTTTCCATATCTGAAAAGTATGGCTACTTTGAAAATCAGTGCTTACCTATGCTTGAACACTTGTAGCGATAGAATAATAAGAAGACCAATTTTTCACTATCTCTAAAAATAGACGTATATTCAGAATCGCCAAGCCACAAAGTAGTAATTCGACCAAATAATCAGAAAGCTTTCACAACCAGGAGATAAGGCCATGCGCCAATTATAATCAAAGCGGCACTATGACTGCTTTGAAAATCAGTGCTCACCTATGCTTGAACACTTGTAGCGATAAATGATAATAAGGAGACCAAATTTTCACTATCTCTAAAAATAGATGTATATTCTGAATCACCAAGCCACAAAGTCGTAATTCGACGAAACGATCAGCAAGCTTTCACAACCAGGGCGTAAGGCCGTGGGCCAATTACAATCAAAATGGTACTTTCGAAACGAATTTCTTGTTATGTATATAACGAAATGGAAAATAAACATAAACTGAAATCGATTAATTAATTTTGTCCATTCTCCGATGCTGCAGTCCTTGTAACATACCCATACCGCCGCCTTTTAAGCAGTCCACTGCTACCTTTGAAAACATGCGTACCTTCCTTCACCCACATTGTTAAACAGGCGTCTACTACGTTTGGATACATACCTACATATGCATATCTATTTACCACCTCCCGAACTCTTTCTCTCAATCTGTCATATGTGCCGGAACTTTTAAACTTGAACTCATGAAATTTCAATTTTCACCTTATCCTTCTGTGTCATTATATTGTTTGGTTTGGTTTGTTTTGTTTTACGGTATATCAATCTCAATGGGTTATTTAATGCCGACAAAATTTTTATTGCTGGTAATATTTTGTTTTGTCAAAAATTCATTTCTGGTAATAATTTTTTCCTTCAAAAATGTATTGCAGGTAATAATTTTATCCAAAAATATATTGCTGATAATATTTTTTTTTCAAAAACGTATTGTTGGGAATATTTTTTTTTTCAAAAATGTATTGCTGGTAATAGTTTTTTTCTTCAAAAATTTATTGCTAATAATAATTTTTTACAAAGTATTTCTGGTATTAAAACCTATATTTACACTTTAATATTGTTTTTACTCCAGTTTCGGGGTTAACTATTTGCCCATAGGAGGGACCCTAACAGGTGCTACCAACCCGGTTCAGGGTGGACCTGGGAACACCAGCAATTAAGAGGTGGTTCCACGCTCCTCAAAACCTCCTGATCATAGGCCTTGCTGCTGGACGTAGTTTATCGTCTTACCCAGGACGCGGATGTAGTTTATCGTCATACCCACGACGCCATTATATTGTGTTATATAAATATTTATTTTGTATTTACCAACACTATGTATTTTCTTTTAATCATTACACTATAGGCCATTATGTAGGTGTCTCAAAGGGCTCTAACCTTAGATCTACGTTGTCCCTTATTTTCATCAATGCCCTTAACTTTCAAAGTAATGATGAGCTTTCTTCTTTTGGTATCTAGAGTTCATGAATTTAAACGTACTGCAAGATTGGTGATAAGGCCACGTCATCTTATAGTTGACTCGTTAGATGTATGCTCAGGTTCTATGATAAAAGTGTCTTCTTTCGCAATCTTCGTTTGTGGAACTCTCTTCCAGATACTTAACATTGTCAACATTGACCTTCAAAAATTTAAATGCAATGTCAATCGTTATCTTCCCACTTCCTAATTCCCTTCTTTTATTGTTTTCTCTCTCACAATCACTAACCCCTTGCATCCTCATGGTTTTATTACTTGGCCTGGGGTGAATGATATATATATATATATATATGTTTGGTTGGATTGATGTGTCAAATATGTTAGCTCTATCTCTGATATTGAGCGCTTTCTAATAGGTACCGCGCATATAATATATAAATAATAATATATATAATATATTACATATATATATATATATATATATATATACACACATATATATATATATATATATATATATATATATATATATATATAGGTAGTAATCGGTTAGTATAATCCAGGCGAGTTCTATTAACACAACATAGAATTTAAAATAGCGCTCCATGTTTATTCTCAATAAACAGAGCAAATTTTTTTTACAATTGAATTAAGATACCTTTAGTAAATGACCATTTTCAACTACGAATTTTAATTTTAAAATTCGCAAGATTTTTTCAAACTGTTCCTGCGAATTTTAAGATTAAAATTCGTAGGTGAAATTGGTTATTTACTAAAGGTATATTAATTCCAATTGTAAAGAGTATATATAAATATATATAGAGAGAGATAGATAGATATAATGGAGAGCCGAGTTCTAATTCCAGTCGAATCCATTACATTAACTTACGTGCTAATACCCTTGGGAAAAATATTAATCCTCTTCTTCTCTCTCTAGCTATGGGTAAATAGCAGGACAGATTGGGTTCTATGGCCTTGGATAGCAACTGGAGAATTCAAAACCTGCGTCGTTTGGGGACCTTGTGCCACGTAGTATTCGGCCCTTCAAAAAGTGCGGTTGGTTCTGCACAAAGCTTTCACCACAATAATCAAGTTATATGTGATTGTGTCTGAAAGTCGGTTCCTCGGAACTGAGCTGCTTGACTCCAATACGTCAAATACGATGGGAGAGTTCACGATATATATATATATATATATATATATGTATGTGTGTGTATGTGTGTGAGCATTCTTTATATATGTAAAGCCTATTTACAAATATACATAAACACACATATATCTATGTATGTTTATATGCGTGCGTGTGTATCTGTGTGTTTGTATGTGATCACACCACAACATGAAAGTCTTAAAATAAAAATAAAAGTACACACACAGATATATATATTACACACACACATATATGCATATGTAGATATATATATGTGTGTGTGTACACGCGCGCACACACAAACACACACATATAATATATATATATGTGTGTGTGTGTGTGTGTGTGTGTGTGTGTTTATATATTAGCTACTTCTCGTATCTATTTAGAGATCTTCCGATCTGCTTACACAAACAAATACTCATATATATATATATATATATATATATATATATGCCCTCTTTATTCAGGTCAATCACTCTGTCGATTTATTTATCTTTCAATCTGATTTTCGTTTCTCTTGGGGATTTTATTCTTATTGACTTCCTTTCAAAACCTCTTGTCAACACAGACATCCTGAACGCAATCAGCATACGAAAGTCTCTCCATAAGCCCCAACCAATTTACTTAATTTTCAATCTATCAGGTTGGGTCTGATCGACTTTTAAATGCTGCTCACAATAAAAGAAAAATCTTCTAACAAAACAAATCAGCAAAAGCAAAAGCAAAAAAAAATGCATTCATAATTGGTTGGCAGCAGTTCGAAAAGAAGTGTCGAGTTGAAAGATTAGGATCGTGAAAGGCAACAGAGATGACAAAATAAAAATCATTTTAAATAAAGAAAGACGTAAATGTTTGAAACTGAGAAAACATTGTTTCTGCGCGGACTGGCTGGCCACGTGATGTTAGAGTGGTTAAGTTGTACAACACCCAATAAACAGGGAATCGTGATTGAGACATGTCTTGTCTCAAATTAACTGACAGTGAATCAAATGTATCAGTTGCACTAGAACGCACATGGCTTTGAGCTTAATATGTTTCTCATGTCTTGGACTGAAACCGAAGACTTAATTACTCAACAATGTTATTCCGCCATTTGAATCCGCAATCTCAGAACAAGTAAATATTTAGGATGATTTTTATAATTGGTTCATTTTTTACGGTTTATCAACACTTTGTTAGTTATTTAAAGCCGGATAATATTTTGAATTGTAAAAATAATTATTTTTTTTGAGTCAGTACTGCGTTCTTTATTAGAATAACAATGACTTTTTTCCAGATACAATTTCTACTATTTAACCCATAGCTGAGGAAAGAAGATAGATTCATACTTTTCGAAGGTTATTTACTCGTAAGTGAATGTAACTAACCCGACTGGAGTTTGAACTTGGCCCTCCTATTTCTCATTCCGAGCCGCTATTCACTACAGCATCGGCTCTTCATGTGTTTAGAATTAAACCGTTCTAAAAACTGTGGCCCCTTTTGAACAATTTACTTAAAGTTTGAAACGACAGAAAATTCAAAATAGATAGTAATAAGCTGTAATAGAATTATAGATGCGGCTGTCCAGTCTCCATCAAAATATGAATTGTTCGATTACATTCAGAATTGGGATTTAGGTTTGGTTTGGTTTGTTTTCTTTTACGGCATATCAACACTTCAATGGGTTATTTAATGCCGACAAGATTTTTATTGCTGGTAATATTTTTTTAAAAAAATGTATTGATGATATTAAAATCTATTTTTACATTTCCATAGTGCTTTGGCCACAGTTTGGGGGTTAACTATTTGCCTATTACAGAGGCTACCACCCCAGGGCAGCAGGGACCTGGGACACACTAGCAATTAAGAAGTGATTCCACGCTCCTCAAAATCTACTGATCAGAGGCTTTACTGCTGGTTGTAGTTTATCGTCTTGCACAGGACGTTGAGATTTAGTTTCAACTGATTTCAAAATTCCGAGCAAGAGATTTGTTCTGGGATGTACTGAGTAAATATATTTTTTAATATTTTGATTTAATCCTTCCTGCAAACAATATTATACGGACGCTTGTGAATTAGGGCACGTAATGATACAATGTCTAATGAAATGACAATATGGACGGCAGTTTGATATCACATAATAACAGCATTATGACGAAAAGAAAGAGATCATGGCTTCACAACAAATAATTATAAAATATATTAACAAAATATATTTCCATAATTATACAGGACAAAAAGGAATTTCATAGTTTGAAACTGTCGAACCTTCATACACAATCTTCACGTGAAGTTTTTGAAAGGATAAAGTATTTAAACGCCGGCCATATTGCAAGAGGTTGAAAAGAACGTGTCACTCATGAGGTCGGAGTCAAAGAAAGCGATGACGTCAAAAATCGCACCACCAATAATCTAGGGGAGGTAACTTTACAGGTATTAAATCAGTTTTAAAACAGAAGGTTCAAATTTGGGAGAAATGAATAGTGTTCAGAAACTTATTTTCAAAAGAGAAGACATGTTTACAAAAGATCGTAGAACACATTTTTGAATATTACTTAAAGCACAACTAAAAACAAAGCTAGAGCCTTCATCCGACTAATAAATTGGTGCCATACAATATGATTAAACTATATTATGGTTGACTATCGACGTAAAAGCTTGTTACTGCTACTTTTATGGCATGTTATGGAATATTGCATTACCCACCTTTTTTTCTCTAAACCATCGTGGCATGACACTAACGAAATATTTTGTCTGGGTATATAGCAATGGACAGAAAGGAATCTATTTACATTTTTCCCTAAAAGCACAGCTGATAAACAGTGTTGCTATATTTAACTGACATGATCCACGGCACTGGTGTAGGTGGCCATAGTTATCCACAACTTCCTTTTCCTTGAATATATATGAATTGCTATAACTTCTTGGGAAATATAGTGGAGCGATTTCTATTTGACTTTGATATGTCCCGGAAAGGGATATATTTGTTCGAAGTAGCAAAGTGGTTGTTGACTACTTTAACTGGGTAGGAGAATCTAGCAGGTAACCGTAATGGACTGGTCCTCGTCGTAGTGGTAGGCAATAGGCGTAGGCAATAGGAGTCGTCAATAGGCATTGACAATAGGTGTCATCCATGTACCTCCACATCAGTCTGTATTTATGGCTGACACCAGCCAATCATATCACTGTGAGGGGGAACCCAGGTGTATGCATATTCATTACATCAGACTTCTTGATTTTTGTTATCCAGAATTATCCATTTCTAATCCTGGATTCCAGCAAGGCTAGAAGTCTTTTTTCCATTGTCCTGTTTATCAAAGCAGGAGAATTTAAGCGTAATGATTCGTTTACTCGATGAAATTGCTGGCTATAAACGTCTGAAGTGGTGGTCCTTTCATGTTCCAGTAGATCGTAGCGGACGATACTTTTTCATATTCCACCAGAAACAAAAAGATTTTTTTTTTTTCTGTGTTCTGGTTTCTTCTTTTGTGATCACGGTTTTTTTTGGGGGGGCTTTTTTAGGGGGGTCGTTTATTTCTAGCATGCAAAAGCCATTTGTTATCACCTGTAATAATGCAATGTAAAAACAAAAGGTTGACATTCTTTGATAAAAGATTTCTGCAAATGGCGGAACGTTGTATTCGGTTCTCAAATAAATGGAACACAAATGCTTTCTTTGCAAGTTTTCCTAATTTAACACTAAAATGCACAATAAACGAGACAATGCCGGATAGAAAAGATTATAAAGTCATTCTGGGCGCATTTACTTGTCATTCAACCTTGGTTGGTTGACTCATAATTCATAGCAGTGGAATACAGAATTAGTTTCCAACTACCCTAATATTTTTTATATTATGCCCTTTCAAAATGTAAGCGATTATTGCTCCTCACAATTTTTCTTTGATATCTGTAAATTGCGAATTTCAATGATTTTTAAAGGAAAAATGTTGAAAAAGAGGTTTCCTGTTGCATTCTGCTTGGTTTTAAAATGTCCTTTACCTAGACTAGTTGTCCTATCAAATTTAGAGAGAACAGTCTACCCTACTATTTTATCGATAGGTTGGGTAGATAGATTCATGTCTTTCCACATGGCAATAGTGCAGAGTTATCGAGACATCTTCGGCCGGAATTTGAACTACCGATTCGATTTTCTGTTCTGACAACCATTATGCCACTAGCATTTACATGATGATTACCAGACTTATATTGGGAACCATTTTTAATGTTGTAGGTTCTATCCTCATTAAACCACCCACTATATTGTCCTTGTACCAAACAAAGCTGTTATTCGTTGTCTATAATTAATTTCTATGATCTTGAAATGAACACTGAACTAAGTGCACTTAATTTTAAAGACCTGTAATTATTTGAACATATTTGGAGTTATTTTTGTACTATTATTTTTTATTTTATTTTCAGAGCTATAACAAAACTCCGTGGAAAGATTTTTTCAAGTCGAAACCTGTGTGGGCTATTATGGTAGCCAACTTTTGCCGTAGCTGGACTTTTTACCTACTCATCATCGAACAACCGACGTACTTCAAAGAAGCTTTTAAATTCAATGTTTCTCAGGTAAGAAGAGTTAAATTATATGATCGATTGAACCAGTTTTAATTTTCTTTATTATATTATAATCCCGTGTAATAGTCGATGCCATGTAATTATTTCCAAAAGTAGCCTTAAATTTGCTTAAACTGCGGGTAAAAGCCGAAGCTAAACGCTGTGATCTTGTTGGATTTCATTAAGTTTATGGATTTTGCATACGTAAGTTAATTTTTTTGTTATTATGCTTAACGTGCGTTTATCATAGATGACCGATAACAAAATACAACAGCGAAGCATACAACTTGTTCATAGATGCACTTTTTTTAAAGAATCTTGTGCGTGAGGTGCTATCAGTATTTAAATTATTTACATTCGGACTAATATCTTCATGTTTTCTTTTACGATCACAACGTTTCGCCTTAAGGTCCTCGACAAGATCCAGAGACGGATAAGCAATGTGGTTGGTCCTGATCTGACATCTGGTCTTCAGTCGCTCTCTCACAGACGTGCCGTAGCTTCCCTCTGTATTTTCTACAAATACTTTTATGGTAACTGCTCTGACGAGCTACTTTTGCTAGTTCCCAGACTGTATGAATTTAAGCGTGCTACTAGGCTGGCATCACGGTCCCACCCTTTTACTGTCGAAACGGTTAAATATGGCCGTCTCTTCTACTCCAATAGCTTCATGTCTCGCACCTCCCGTCTGTGGAATTCCCTTCCTATTACTGGTTTCTCTGATAGCTATAATCTCCAATTATTCAAATGTAATGTCAATCAACATCTCCAGATGCCCTGACCTATTTCCTGGCCTTCTCTTCATCCTCCATCATGCCTCTTTACTCTCACTCCCACTTTGTAACCTCCTGCGTACTAGTAGTATCCCGCCTTGCTCGGGGTGAAATGCTTAAACAAAATATGGCACGTTGATTTTGTTTAGCGGCATATCTACCTCTATGGGTTATTTAGTGCCAAAATCACAATTGTATACCTTCAATATATCAAATGTATTGCTGGTATTTTTACTATAAAAATATGATTTCGTTTTTATTTGGTTGTTCATTATTTGCCCATAGGTGGAACCCGAACAGGTGCTACCACACCGGGTCAAGGTGGAACATCAACAGCAATTTTAATACGTAGTTTGGGTCTATACTCTTTTTCTTCATGTTTTTAGCACTTATAAAATATTATTAAATAACGCACATTGTGATAAAAAGCAATCTCACAAGGTGAAATATTGTAAAAACCTAAACGCAAATTTACTAGCGATTAATTACTATGTGTGATAATTAATAACAAAATTGAATGAAACTTTAAAAAAATAAATAAATTGGCTGAACTATATATACTAATGACATATTTGAAATAAATTATTATTTAAAAATTTAAAATTTCAGCTTCCCTTCTTACATCAATGTAATTATAATTTTATTCCGGTGAAGTCTTGAATGATGTAACGGGTGACACGAAAAATAATTTCCACGTTGATTTTTCTCACATTGTTCCATTGTTCTGATATATAACCTTATATATATATATATATATATATATATATATATATATATATATATATATATATATATATTTAAACCTAAAAGAGCCAGATAAACCTACCAAGGTTTTCATGTACGCTGATCGTCAGGGAGTACTGGCCAGTGTTCCCTGACGATCCGCATAGGTGAAAATAGGTTTAGCTGTCTCTTTAGTTTTAATTAGGTTTACTCTACTTAGCGTATTGAGCACTTTACTTAGATATTTTACTTACTCGTAACGGGTTTTTTTTTTCTTTGGACTCTGAACTTGGATGCTAGACGATTGTCTTCGGCTGACGAAAAGAAAGAACAGAGAACATCTCTGTTCTTTCTTTTTTTGTACCTTTTGTTTTGCCTTGGATATCGGTCTGTTTGTTTACATATCAAGGCACCCAAGGTTTTCCGGACGACTATAATTTCTTATATTTATAAGATTAATACTATTTATAATATATATATATATATATATATATATATATATATATATATATATATATATAGGTTTTACTAGTTTGTAACAGGAAAGGATAATTCTAAGAAGGATATAAATCCAAGGAGAGTACAATGTAGACTACAGACCATTAAAATGATAAGAAGAAGACGGAGTTTAATTATCTATTTCGCTTATAATTTTTATTTAATGAATACTCAGGTGTTCATCTCATCAGAACGAAAACCTACTTTTACGGACCAGTTTTTCATTCTAACGAGATGAATATAATATGAAGATAATAAACAAAATGGATAATTAAAGTCTCCGTCGTCTTCTTATATATATATATATATATCTTATGTATAATTATTTTAAGACATTATTTTTATAGATACAAATACTTAAGTAAATGTTGTTTAATACTGATTATTATAAAACCGAGCATTTACTTAAATATTTGTATGTATAAAAAGAATGTATAAACATAAAATGTCTTAAAATATATATATATATATATATATATATATATATATATATATATATATATATTATTATTATTATTATTATTAATCAAACAAATCTTTTTACCTCATGTGCTGATAGGTTATTTCGGCAGATGACGAAAGTGGTCATCTGTCTTTTCAACCCCGGTGTGGAATATTTTTATATTACTAGGATCCATTTGAATTATATACCAACGGATTTTTTTTACCTTACTATATATATATATATATATATATATATATATATATATATATATATATATATATATATATATAAAATATATATATATATATGTATATATATATATATATATATATATATTTTTTCTATATATATATATATATATATATATATATATATATATATATATATATATATAGGAGGAAAAAGCTTGAGAAATTGAGAGAGAGACATGTACATAAAATATAACTCAAACCTAAAGGCTGCTCAATAGTTTGTACGAGCATGCGCAGATATCCCTGCCTGGAAATCTTGTGAGATGATCGGAAAAATGTGTGGGCGTTTGCAAATGTCAAGCTGGAGAAATAAAAATAATGAAAGATTGAAAATGAATTTTCAAGTAAGCAGACGACTTGGCAAAAATCCACGAATTGAAAATTCACGATAGTTGTATAATAAATAAGGATGAGGAAGCGATTAATATTTTGAATAATTATTTATCTGATATATAAATGGGATACCACAAGTCACAAGGTAAGAGATGAGTGTCGAGGGATGGTTTTGATAGACACGGTAAGAAAATATAGACCGAGAAAGATATTTAGAAAAGTAAGAGGAAAATAAGAATGATTGATTTTTTTTTTTTTTTGTACGCTCACGATTTATATATCGATTATTTCTCTTTACTCTTAGCTAAGATTTTTTTTCCTTTTTTTTTTTTTTTTTGGCTAAATATTTCAACGGTGATATTTTGAAATATCAGACAATTTTATGTATACATTCACCATTAGCAGAGTGTCTTTGCTGAAATGTCCTCGACCCGAATCATTCCCCAAATCTGATTAAATAAATAAGCATTGGAAGTGTAGGAGGAATCTCTTCTTAGTCTGGCTAAGAACTTTTCAGCAACACTCGTCATTGTGTGTTCATGGAGATGCGTATGTGCGTGTGATTTGAACATAAAATTTCACACCTGGGAGGTGATACTATAAAAAACAAAGGATGTGTGTTTAATGAATAGTGGAATGAGAACTCGGAGAGCAGAGTTCGAATTCAATTAGGGTTCTTTACATTCAATAACGTGCAAATAACCTTTGGAAGGATTTGAATCACTTTCTTTTCCCTCGCTGCTATTGCTGTATCTAAAAAAAAAAATATTCTTATCTCCAAAAAATTTTTAATGCAACACTCACAAAAACAAAATTATTCATACAATCCAAAACATGCTTCGGCTTAAAAAAAAAACAAACAAAGGTTGATAAGCCGTAAAATAGAAGTCAATCAGTGCGTGGGTGTCTGTTTGTGTACCAATTTACACCTGCGAGAGATAATTAATCAAGAGATAATTAATCCAGTGTTTTATTCATTCACTTTAAGCATGCAATTCATGCAAACAAATGTTGTTGAATTCAATAAATAAGGTTTATCTGTTTAATGTTTCCTTCCGTCGGTTAGGTTGGGTTGGAGACCTTGAGCAAGTCTAATAAACACCGAGGCTTCCCGTGTCAATGATATAGTGAAGCAAGTGGCAGTAGGGTAGTGGATTCTAGTTCCTGGACACTGTCAGCATCAGACTGATCAGCACTGCTCTTTTTGGTAGGTGAATGGGTTCTCCGACAGAACCAACGTTTAGGCGATATCTAGTACAGTTAGGATGTTACTGAGGGGCATTTAGCTACAGACTCCAGTGTACTGCTTCGGCTTTTCATGTGATCAGGTGCTAGTCAAACCAGGGTGCGCGGCTGCTGGTTCGTAGCGACGGTTTGACACTATAATCCAGGGCAGACAACGAGAAAGAAAGAATATCCAAGGTACTGCGTGATGGAGGGCAAGCGATGACACCAGGTCTGAGGGCTGGAAGATATTAGTTCGCATTCACCCCATATATATCGATATTAGATTCGTCTGGTATTGTTTGATTTTAAATGATGACGTGCTTATATATATATATATATATATATATATATATATATATATATATATATATATATATATATATATACTTGCATATATGTGTACGTACAGACATACATACGTACTCACCAAGGCACATACGTATACTGGAAGCTTTTAAAAGATTTTGAGCTATAGATATAAATAAACAAACAGGCGGACAGAAACTCTCTCGAGTCTCAACATTTGGAGGTGATAAGGTAATGTAATCTAATTTGATTTATGATTCCCATTATTCTCGTAGATCCCAAATCATTCTTCGCACATACAGTTTTGTCCTTTTATTTTAACCTGAGGAAACCAAAGAGGGCATACGCCCTCAAGGAAACGCGTCGTTAATAAATTTTCCACTTTGTCTCATCATCATCACACACACACATACATAAATATATATATATATATATATATATATCAAAGTGTAGGAAAACGAACAGTAGGATTACAGTGTTCAGATCATTAGCTTACTTAAAAATAGTGCTCAATACACAAAGCAGAGCCGTAAATATTTATTTATCTTACGCAGTGTTACATTAGAACATGCACATATCCACTACAAAATTGTACATTTTTGTTTCGACGTCAAAAGAAGGGTAAAACTTTTATTAGACGTCACATCGGGGCCGGGGGGTGTTAGCTCATCAAATTTCCCCCTTTTGACGTCGAAACAAAAATGCACAATTTTGTAGTGGATATGTGCATGTTCTAATGTAACACTGCATAATATATATATATATATATATATATATATATATATATATATATATATATATAAACGATCCTAATTCTATATTTTGAAAATCATGGTTGTAGAACCATGTCAGATCACTATGTCTCTACAGAATCTATCTTACATATCCATAAGTCTGCCATTCGTCTATGCTTAGAATATTGCTGCCACATATGGTCCGGTGCCTTTGCTATTTCCCTTGAGCGCCTCAATTAATGCGGTAAAACTCTCTTCAATTTAACCATAGTAATTGAAAAATGATTTTTTTATGTACAGTAACCGAGGGATTTCTGTATATTGGAATGTTTCCGGCTGTCTTATCCCCGTTTTTGAAGTTCAGAGTTGTCTTTCTTCTTGATTGGCTGAAAACTACATTTTACCGAGAAGAGACGTATTCATCCCTTTCCCATGGACAATAGTGCGACTTGGTCAGATTTTGAACTCGTCTTGCCAATTTCAGCTTCCGTGTTGATAACCTTGTTCTACCCGCACATTCTTGAGAAGCCATAAGATTCGTCATTTTGAACGTATAACAGCATCTCCTCCCCCCACATTTTTCTGTTTCTCTTTCTGTGCGTGCGTGTGTGTGCGTGTTTGTACACATGCAAATACGCATACTCAGTCCCACATGCATGTATGTATTCATGTGTGTGTGTGCGTGCGCGCGATTTATATTTGAATGAAAACGGCAACGAAAGAAAAATCACGTGACTAAGAGAATTGAGGAAAAGCTCGTGTAGCGATGTGAGTAGGGATGGAAAAAAGGTTTCAAACTAAAACTTAGATAACATGAAATGAAAGAATTTGGAAAAAATGAAAATCAAATTAATATTAGAAATAATATTTTACGCAATAAGAAAAATAATTTCTAGGTAAAAACAAAGAAAAATTAATTTTTGAAATTAGTTTTAAAAAAGGGAAAATTAAATTTCAGGTGTAAATATATTTTTAAAAGTATTTAAAAGAATAA
The DNA here is from genome assembly GCA_903632075.3 of Acanthosepion pharaonis. Lineage (NCBI taxonomy): Eukaryota > Metazoa > Mollusca > Cephalopoda > Sepiida > Sepiidae > Acanthosepion > Acanthosepion pharaonis. The sequence goes on from CAHIKZ030000948.1 coordinate 395,913, forward strand.
TCAAAAGAAACTAAAGCAATAAAAACAGTTCAATTTAAACACAGAAAAGGGGACATCAAAGGAAAAAAATAAATTTCACGAGCAATTTATGTATTTAAAAAAGAATGAGTGAAAACGAAAGAGAATGAGAAAAGAATAAAAACAAGAAGCAGGAATAAAAAGGGAAAAATACGCAATGAAGGCATCAAGCATAGAGTGATGGTTAACAAACTCGGTTAGCAGACGATTAATTGAATGAGTGATTTCAATCATACCGATAGACCCAATATTGTGACTTTGTACTTTTTTCAGTTAAACTTGGTAAATATCGAAAAAAAGATCAAATGTGGAGTCAAAAAAGAAATAAACGCAACCGAAAATGGTTGGAAGATAGAGAGGTTGAGGGAAAAAAGAAGAAAAAAAACGGAAACAGACGACATCGAATTAATATTTAAAATACTGATTTTAAGATAAATTAAAAGAATCGGGAGAGAGACATAAAATATGCAAAAGAAGATTTTTTTATAAATGAAAAAGAGAAAGTGTATAAGAGAGAGTAGAGTTATTGAAAGGAAAGAAAGATAAAAATAGGATCGAAGTTGCTTTTCTTGGGGTTTTTTTTTTGTTTTTTGTTTTTTTGAAGGATTTTAAATAGAACAGAAAAGAAGAAAGAAGTGACAAATAAAGAGATGGAGGCATTTTAAGGAGAAAATGCATAACATGAAAAACAAACAAAAAAGAAAGAAGTTGGACAGAATGGAAAATAAAAAAAAAAAACATTATCCAAGGATCGAAGATGATTTTTGTTTGAATTTTATGAATGACAAATTATTATTATTATTATTATTATTATCATTATTATTGTTATTGGGTGAAAGTAGGAAGCGAACTCAGTGACGGTGGGGTGCAAATACTGGAATATATTCATTATTATTATTATTATTTCCTTGGACTTTTGTTGTATACCCATTTCCTTGCGGGTCCCAACAGGAAACCTAATGTCAGAAATGGTTTCAAGACATCTTCCCTTGATCATTTTTTGCAAAAAACTCTAGGATCACACGCATTTTACATATATATTTATAAAGCCCTTCGTAAGATGCGAACTGTACTTGTGAGTACATTATTATTATTATTATTATTATTATTATTATTTCCTTTGATTTCTGGTGAGTTCACATTTTTTCCGGGTCCCGCCCAGAGACTTAAGGTCAGAAATGGCATAATGACATTTTCCAGTGAGCAATTAAACACACACACACACACACACACACACACACACACACACACACACACACTTTACATAGATAAAGCCCTTCGTAAGGTGTGGGCTGTACTTGTGAGAACATTTTTTTGTATTTCTTCTTCTTCTTCTTTTTCTTCTTCTTCTTCTTCTTCTTCTTATTATTATTATTATTATTTCCTTTTATTTCTGGTGTACATCCATTTCTTTCCGGATCACACTGAGCATTTTTGAGGAAAAAAAAACAAGACAAAAACCCCTCCGTAACGTGTGAGCTGTACTTATGAGTACAATATTATTGCTGTTGTTATTATTATTATTATTATTGTTATTATTATTATTATTATTATTCGGTCTACTCTTTTGTACCAAATACAAGCGCCATTTTAAATAGTCATGCCGATGTGCATTTTTCAACTTAAAAATAAGCGTGCCGCTTCAAATAAGCGTTCTATCGAGAGTTTTTTTTAACAATCTCGAAAGAAAATAATTGTGCCGCCGAGAAAATTATTTAAAAAATAATAAGCGTACCGTAGTAAATAAGCACCGTACTGGGAAACCAGCAATAAACCGAAGGAAATAATTTAATCTCGCCGGCACTTGTATTTGGTGCACAATAATAGTGTCATCGTCTTTCTTGTTATCGTCTTAATTTCGATGGACACTTGAAGAAGGTTGGACCGTTGTGATGATAAAAAAAAATAACAAGATAAGGACACTAGTCTGAGAAAATCAGTGCATGAGCAACTATCGAAAATTTACAAAGGGAAAGAAAAAGATCGAATTTTTAATACAAAAGAAAAAAAGACAGATGATAAGCGGCAAGCGAAGACTGCATGAATTTTTTTTTCTTTAATTAAAAAAGAGATTTTTTTTAATGCAAAATGAAATAAAATAAATGTCGAAAACAAAATAAAGAAGGTAGAACTATGATCAAAATGGGTGCCGAAGAAGAAGCCATAAAAGTGGTGAAGATAAAGTTCGATGCGACTAACTAGGCAAGTATTACTTTGTAGATCTTCTCTGATTGGCTGTCGCCGCATTTCGCTAGTGAAATCCCGGCCTATTGGCGCCTCTTATTGGCTAGGATTAAATTTCGACTACACCACCTCCCTTTGTCTTTGTCTTCTGCATCTTTTTATTTTCAACTGCCTTCCTCGTTTTCTCTTCTTCTCTTCCGCCCTTACCTCTCATCAAAGTCTTTCAACGCTGATACGTATTTTGTTTTTCCTTTAAAGAAAGAACGAAGGAAATATAAAGGGCGTAAAAGGAGAGATAGACGCTGCAAAGAAAGGCGCACATTAACAATATTATGAACAGTTGCAGTATGAGAAGGAGAAGCAAGAAGGAGAGAATAATAAGGAGTAGGCGACAGAAAATAAACTAATCATCAGCATCATCAACAACAACAACAACAACAACAACAATAACAACGAAAGACCATTTTAACGAATACAATGCTAACACATTTTGTGTGCGCCACAACAGCCCACCTGCGCGCTACCTCATCTCTCCACATACGTGTACGGGTAAGGGCCTATGAGAGCTGTGCAAAATAGAATATACCAGTAATTGGATGTTCAGTCGGCAATAATTATCTGATAAATATTTACTAAGCTTAGCTTGACATAGACAAAAGTGCAGGATACCACGTGTGAATCAAAATCCCGATTTCTAGCAAACACCATACACCCAATATCTGTCTATATTTCTGAGATGAGGTATTATGATTACTTGCATTATTTACATTATTCGGACTGTTATCCTCATCTTCATTGCCATATTCACAACATTTCGGCCGTTGTACGCTCCGGTCTTCTTCAGCTGACTAAAATTTCGACCCGAACCCTTTATTTCGTCCACCGGGGTAGATTGTTCTAATTCCACGTGCCATGCCTCTTCCGGATGTCTCAGTTATTTCCCTTTAACTCAACTCTCCAAGTTTTTGGTTCACCACTGCTGTGGCCTAGTATCGAACACACAACTCTTTGGGTCTAGTCACTGGGCTACGTGTCCCAGAGGATAACAGTCCGAATAATGTAAATAATGCAAGTAACCATACGCCTAGTATCCTTCTTCATCTGTATGCAGTGTCCCTTCAGATCGTGGACCATCATGACACTCCATAATTCTCCTATCCTTTTCTAGCCCCCAGTAAAGTTTTGCTTCTTGTTGTATCTCTTTATTTCTCTTCTGCCAACCGTTTACACAAGATCGTTCGGCATGTTATGTGCTGTTTCCTGTTGTCTGTCTTGCCTTCAGTATGCCCTGTGAGTGTCAAATTTTTCAAGCCCACTTTCCTCATTACGTCCCCTAGAAATTTCAACTGACTCTTTCTGCTGTCAACTATAAGTGTCCTTTTTGTTTCTATTTTTTGCTTCAATTTTCTCTCAAACTTCGTCATTGTTTAAGTTTTCGGTCCATGGTATTCTCAGCATCCTTCTGTAGCACCACATTTCTATCGCCTCAAGTTTCTTCGGGGATGATCCAGCATTCTCTGTTATATTGGGTTACGTAGTGGAGTAATCGATAGCGGCTCCGATTGAGGAATCGGAGAGCCGAGTTCGAATTCCAGTCGAATCCATTACATTCACTTACGTACTAATACCCTTGGGAAAGATGTGAATCCTCTTCTTCTCCCAAAAGCTATGGGTAAATAGCAGGACAGGCCGGGTTTTATAGCCTTGGATAACAACTGGTCTATCGCAGAAAGATATGACAACCTACTGCGGGAAAAAATCTGCCTCGTCTAAGCGTGTGTCACGCATGGCACATAACTGACTCTCCGAATATTAGATAAGAGTTCACTATTCTTTTCTTTGTTTCTAACGAAATTTTCCTGTTTCTGAATACCTTGCTTAGCTTGTGGAAAGCATCTTTCTCTATCCCAATGCACCTTTGGGTTTCAGCGTCGCGTTTTACATCCTTTGTTAAAACACTAATACGTACTTTCACTGCTTCAAAGTGTGCAACAAGAAAATTCAACGCTAAGGACAATTATAGCTGACCTTGCAAATATAGAGTGCGGCAGAAATACCTCCTATATGTACTTCCCAGAAATACCTCCCACGTAATGGTAAGACATCAGTTGGAGCGAAGAAGTCTTTGCCACTAATATCTTACCATTACGTTGGAGGTATTTCTGGGAAGTACATATGGGAGGTAATTCTGTCGCACCTTGCATAAATATTGTACTTTACATTACAAATCCAACATGTCTCTTTCAACTGGAGAATTTCGCCTCGGACAGATGCAGTTGAAATCGACATCACAGATTGCTTATGCAATAATTTAATTTGTTTAACAGTTTGTTTGCTTTTCTAATAAAAGGCTATATAAGAGAAAAGGGTACGTTTTCCGTCGAATTATGTTTAGCAGTTTATTTGCAGAGACCACTAGCTTCTCTTGTGCCAACGATCCAGGCTGCAGATTAAACTTTTGTGACTCTTTCCATACAGACTGTACACATGAAAAAAACAAAGAATGAATCGGCCGAAATGCTGTGTTGACTTTAAAAGTGACACAAAAAATGAGATCTATCGTCTGAGCTCTTAAAAAACTGTTTTATATAATTAAACAAGCAGAAAACCTCATGACCTAGTAGATCTTTACATCTTCGATCTTCACCAGGTTCTCTATACTTGCGGCCTTGTACCAGACTTATTTTTTCGGGTTACTCCTTTATTTAAAATTTTGTTCGTTACCATTTTTGGGTTTTAATTCTGATGTTAATGAGTTTATTATCTTAATGATTTCTAATAAAATTGATATTGGTTTGATTTGGTCTGGTTTGTTTTATAGCATATCAACCTCAATAGGTTATTTAATGCCGACAAGATTTTTTATTGCTGGTATATTTTTTTTTTCCAAATTTCTCAAAAAAAGTATTGCTGGTATTAAAACCTATTTTTACACTTTCATAGTGTTTTGACCCCATACCTGGGACCCTGACAGTTGCTACCAACCCGGATCAGGGTGGACCTGAGATGGTTCCACGCTTCTCAAAACCTTCTGATCAAAGGCCTTGCTGCTGGGTGTAGTTTATCGTCTTACCCAGGACGCAAATTAGTCTTGTAATTAATTTTAATTAGAATTGCTGTCCATAAATTTATTTTCTCTGAACTGAAATAAAAAAAAGGTTTATGAAAGACCAAATGTTAGACAAGGTAAATAAGGAAAAAAAAATAGAATTAACGACCATAAATTTATTTGTAGAATTATTAATAGCTACGCACATCTAAAAGCCAATATCAGTTAACGGTTGCAAGAAAACAACTGAAAAATCAAGGCTTTTAGTTAAATGGTGTTTACAGTTAATATGAAACAGTAATTAGGAGTGATTCTTTTTCTTTCTTTCTTTTTTTTTTTTTCTTTTCTTTTCTTTTGTTTTCTTTTTTTTTCCGGAGACAGAAATGGAGATTGAAAGACACTCACGAAAAGAAGATAATTAATTAAAATTTTAAAAGTTAAAATTTAGAATGTAAATGCCTAGTGGAAGACAAAATACAACACATATGTATGTATGTGCGTGTGTGTGTGTAACGGTTTAGGGAAATGAGAACGCACTAAAATACGTTTAATTCATTTTTATTTATAGCACGGTCTCGCTCATTTAAGTGTTACGCATAAAGTTACCGTGAATTATTTTAAACTTCTGGCTTTATATACAGAAAGAGATATAGAAAATCTATCTATCTATCTATCTATCTATAGACAGATATAGAAAATCTAGCTAGCTAGCTAGCTAAATAGATAGATATGAACAGGCGGAGATAGATATGAAAAGGCTGAGATAGATAGATAGATAGATAGATAGATAGATAGATAGATAGATAGATATGAACAGGCTGAGATAGATATATATGAACAGACTGAGATAGATAGATAGATAGATAGATAGATAGATAGATAGATAGATAGATAGATAGATAGATATGAACAGGCTGAGATAGATATATATGAACAGACTGAGATAGATAGATAGATAGATAGATAGATGATAGATAGATAGATGATAGATAGATAGATAGATATGAACAGGCTGAGATAGATAGACAGACTGAGATAGATAGATAGATAGATAGATAGATAGATAGATAGATAGATAGATAGATAGATAGATAGATAGATATTTTAACCCGCAGATAAATGGACAATAAATTTACATTTGCCGTATGATAATATTATACATATATTAACATGTCTATAAATACACGCACATATAAGTGTGTGTGTGTGTGTGTGTGTGTGTGTGTGTGTGTGTGTGTGTGTGTGTGTGTGTGTGTGTGTGTGTGTGTGTGTGTTGTGTGTGTGCACGTCTTTGTGACTGTGCGTTTTTCTGTGTGTGTATTCTAGGTTCTCTGTGTTTGAAAAATAATAGTTATTGTTTTTATTTACGTGTGCGCATATTTATAAACATATATACAAATATATGTATAATTAGCATACAGTTTGTGATGGATAAATTGTCGTCTAAATTACGCAAATTGAAAATATCACTGACATCTCATTTTAACAGATATATTTACCAAAATTACACAAAAATATCTTGCAATACTGATGAGTAAGTTTATTCAATAAAATCGCCATTGGCTTCAATCACGGCCTCCGGACGACTTCGGAATCTCCTGCAACTCTTCTGGGTGTTCTCAGATGAATGCTGCCATAATCCTTGCTTTCAGTTCATCTTTGGTGTTACAAGGAGTTTTGTTGGTCTCTTGCTCCACTGCATCTCACACGTAATAATCAAGGGGGTTGCAGTCTGGGGAGTGGCCAGATGTAAGAGGTGATGTGATCAAAGAAATTGTCTGACATCACCTCTTTGCTTAACGTCATATTAACACCTCAATGGGTTATTTAATGCCGACAATATTTTTAGGATAGATTCGTATGAATAGAATATGTATTCTTTGGTTTAGATTGGTTTGGTTTATTTTGTTTAACGACATATCAACCTCAATGGGTTATTTAATGCCGACAATATTTTTAGGATAGATTCGTATGAATAGAATATGTATTCTTTGGTTTAGATTGGTTTGGTTTATTTTGTTTAACGGCATATCAACTTCAATGGGTTATTTAATGCTGACAAAAAAATTTATTGCTGGTAATATTTTGTTTTGTCAAAAATCTGTTTCTGGTAATATATTTCCTTCAAAATTGTACTGCTGGTAAGAATTTTTTTTTTCAAAAATGTATTACTGGTAATAGTTAACTATTTGCCCATAGCTGCGACCCTAACTGTTACTACCACCCCAAGTCAGGGTGGACCTGGGGACACCAGAAATTAAGAGGTGATTCTATACTCCTCAAAACCTCCTGATCAGAGGCCTTGCTGCTGGATGTAGTTTATCGTCTTACCCAGGACAATTCTATTTTTAAGTATTAAATACATTTTCTATCCGTATGCAAGAACTTTGCTTCCAGTATGAATAGAAATTTGGAAACGACATGCTGTACTGCTTGGCATTCTTCGCGCTGGAAGCTCCAATACAAATATTTCAGAATGTTTGGTCGTCAAACTGAGGACAGTGCAGAAGATTCGAAACGATGTATTACTATGTTGTCGTATAGAAGTATATTTCTACGATGATATTAATGATGTCATACAGAAGAAAATCACAAAAATCCTTTGAAACTTTCCATGACTTTTTCATTCCTTCTTTCTCTCTGTCTCTCTCTGTCTGTCTGTCTCTCTCTCTCTCTCTCTCTCTCTCTCTCTCTCTCTCTCTCTTCATTTCCCCCTCATTGGGCGACGCTTTTGCTAATCAGATAATTTCATTGCAGTCACAATTCGACGCGTTCGTCCATCTTTTATCGTTCAGTCACTGTTTTCTCTCACAAGAAAAAATGTTAGTTTCTAAGACAAAGAGAATATTTTTGTACCTTGGTAGAAAGTAGAATGATAGATATGTGCTGAATTCTGTAAAATATAATAAACGAAATATGGAAAAAGATGATTTATTTTTGCAGGGGGGGGATCATTTTTGTCTTTGTTAATAAAGTATATTCGGGGAGTAATCGGATAAAAGAAAGAAAGAAAGAAAGAAGAGAATTAGGAAAGGAAGTGAGAGATAGATAGAAAGAGGTATAATTGAAAGAAGGAAAAAAAGAAAGTGACAGAAAGACAAAAGAGCAGAAAGAAAGGACGTGAGAGATTGAAAGAGGCAGAATTGAAAGAAAGAAAGAAAGAAAGAAAGAAAGAAAGAAAGAAAGAAAGTGACAAAATAGAAAGAAAGAAAGTGACAAAATAAAAAGAAAAAAAGAAAGAAAGTGACAGAAAGACAAAAAAGTAGAAAGAAAGGACGTGAGAGACTAAAAGAGAAAGAAAGAAAGAAAGAAAGAAAGAAAGAAAGAGACAAAATAGAAAGAAAGAAAGAAAGTAACAAAATAGAAAGAAATAAAAAAGAAAGAAAGTGACAGAAAGACAAGAGTAGAAAGAAAGGACGTGAGAGATTGAAAGAGGAAGAATTGAAAGAAAGAAAGAAAGAAAGAAAGAAAGAAAAAGAAAGTGACAAAATAGAAAGAAAGAAAGTAAATTATAGAACAGAAAGAAACGAAGCAAAAGAAAGAGGCAGAATAGAAAGAAAGAAAGAAAGAAAGAAAGAAAGAAAATTGTTTCACAAAGCTAAAAAAAAGAAAAGAGAATATAATAAAAATAATCTAAATGAATAATTAGCTAAACCCAATGCGGCGAAGAAGAAATGAAAAGAAAGAAAGAATGAATGGTTGTAATAAATGAAAAAAGAAAGACGAAACGAAAAAAAAAAGGAAATTAAAATCACTAAATTGTGTTTAATCTAAATAAAAAAAGGAAAAACATTTAGGTTAGATCGTAAAAACAAAAGTAATTTAAATAAGAAACGTGTTCCGCCCAACTGGAAAAAGAAAGAACAAAGTCAACCATTAAAAATACTGAACTAAAAATCACCTCAGGGCGGTGGGGGTCGGGATAAAAAAAAAAAGAAAAAAAAAGACGCACGATGAATATTAGGAAACATTTTTAACGCCATTTTTTCAATTTTTTCTTCGTCCAAAATAACGAAAGAAAACTTATGCTTTTTTTTTCTCTCTTTCTTTTTTAATTTCTTTTTAATTCCATTGTCTTTTGCCTGGTTTTATTTTATTTGTAATTATTTTCAATTTTTCCAAAGTCAAGAGGGAAAATTAAAAAGCAGTGAACGACCTTTTTGAAAAAGTCAAGTCGTGATGTTCTGAACTCTTCTTTTGTTCTGTTGTTGTTGTCATTGTTGTTGTCATAGGTGTTCTTTAGCAGGAAATGGGTCCTGGGGTGTGAGGAGTTGGATTGTCGATATTTTAATAGAGAAATTCTATCTCAGATTTTGATCACGAGTCTTTATCACGATTTTCACGCTCGTGGAAAAAATGGATGAAGCAAGGCGAAAAGAGAAAGAAAAACAAAGGCAAAAATAGAAAGATGGAAAGAAAAATAATTGCAAGAAAAGAAAGGAGAAAGAAAGAAAAAAAAGAAAGTGATTGAATAGAAAGAAAGAAAAACAGAAAGAAAAAAACAATACAAAGAAAGTGACAGAATAGGAAGAAAAAAGTAGCAGTAGAATAAAAAGAAAGGAAAATAAGAAACAATAGATAGAAAGAAACAGAATAGAAAGAAAAAAACAACAGAAAGAAATTAAGAGAATAAAAAGAAAGTAAGAGAATGGAAAGGATAAAACAAAACTCGACAGAAACAAAGAACAGAATAAAAAGAAAATAATAGACTAAAAATAAAGAAACAGAATAAAAGGAGAGTAACAGAATAAAAAAAGAAACAATAAAAAGGAAGAAACAGAATAAAAAATTACAGAATAGAAAGAATAAAAGAAAACAATAGAAAAAAAGAAAGAAACAAACCAAAAAATATCGAAAGAAAGTAACAGAATAAAAAGAGAGAAAAACAGAAAACAATAGAAAGAAAAAGAAAGAAAGTAACAGAATGCAAGAAAAACTGCAAAAAAATAGATAAAAGGGAAGAAAAAGAAAAAGAGAAAAAACAATAGAAAGAAACAGATGAAAAAGAAAGGAAAGAATTAATGCAAGAGAAAAATAAGGAAGGAAAAAGAAAAGTAGAAAAGAAAATTATTTAAATGTTAACAATATCAAGGTGTCAGTTTGATTACGGAGAACTAAATCATTGCTATTTCTGATTCTTCCGATATCGAAATGTCGATATTTACAAGCATATAGACAGATGGCGATTTCGAGAGAGGGTAAAGTTTTTAGGATAGCCTGGCACATATTGTGGAGATAGATAGATAGATAGATAGATAGATAGATAGATAGATAGATAGATAGATAGATAGATAGATACGAACAGACTGAGATAGATAGATATTAACAGACTGATAGATACATAGATATGAAGAAAGTTAAGATGGATAGATAGATAAAATCGTGCATAAGTAGTAATCAACACAAAGGAACTAAGCCTCTCTCTCTCTCTCTCTCACACACACACACACACACACACACATGCGCGCGCTCACATATATAAACATGTTTATATAGAATCAGACAATAGATAGATAGATAGATAGATAGATAGATAGATAGATAGATATGAACAGACTGAGATAGATAGATAGATAGATAGATAGATAGAGATAGATAGATAGATAGATAGATAGATATGAACAGACTGAGATAGATAGATAGATATGAACAGACTGAGATAGATAGATAGATATGAACAGACTGAGATAGATAGATAGATAGATAGATAGATAGATACGAACAGACTGAGATAGATAGAAACAAATTCAGGCCAAAAATGGCGTACTATTGTGATATTTGTGTGAGAGCTGCCCAGTCATCACATTCCATTCTCGATAGAGTTGAAAGGTGTCTCCGAGTCGTTATGGATGAAAAATTATTTTCCACCCTCCAACCTCTTTGGGACGTGGCGAGTCTCTCACTGCTCTGTCGCTACTTCTATGGAATGTGCTCGGACGAACTGCATTCCTTGGTTCCGCCAGGCCAAACCTTCACGTCTAGGACTCGCCATGCCACTTACATTGTAGCAAACCACCCGCAGTACACCCGTTTTCTATCGATAAGAAGTAAGTTTCACACGAACAGCTTTTTCCCGGGAGCCACCGCTCTGTGGAACAGACTCCCAAGAGTCACCACAGTCTTAACCTGTTCAAGTTTAGAATTAACTATTATCTTCCGTCCTATCCGCATAAACTGCCCCTAAACGTAGCCCTCTAACTCGAATGTCCTCCAGACCTTGTACAAGGTGTACCTTCTTTTAAAAAAAACAATGAGATAGATAGATAGATAGATAGATAGATAGATAGATAGATAGATAGATAAGACCTACAGGAATATAGGATGTATCCAATATTGAGTATGAAATGTCTTTTCTTGACCTTGCCCCATACGATATTGTTGGTGATCAAACCCAAGTTTGATGGTGATTTGCTAAGCGTTGATAAGGAACAAGGCCGTAAGTTGAGCACCTAGTGAGCATTGAACTCACTACTGAGTCGTAATTGATCTACCTCGGAAAGGTTGTTAACCATAACACCACGTCGAAGTGCCCAAATGATTTTTTTAAAACTTTAGCTTAGATGAGGCACAAGGCCGAATATATAGAACACCCAGTGAGGATCGAACTCACTAAACCGAAGGTTAATGGTATATGCCTTATAAATTAAAAACTATTTATTTTTCATTCTTTTTAAATTTTCAATTAGCTTTTTTCTTATTTACGTACAATCGAGCGTATATTCGGGGTCCAATTAACGTAGACACAGTCTAAATATTTATGATCGAGCGCTTTTAAACATATCCCTTGTCCACTGTTTACATTATTCGGACAATTTTCCTCATCTTTTTTGCCATATTTATCACAACGTTTCGGCCGTTGTACGCTCCGGCCTTCTTCAGGTGGTTGGAATGTCGAACTGAACCCTGTAATTCGCTCGCTGGGGTAAACTGTTCTAGTTCCACGTGCCATGTCTAATGGATGTCAGTTATCAGTTATCTCCTGTTAAATCACCTCTCCAAGTTCTCCACTGCCTTAACCAGGTATTGAACTCACACTATCAGTTCGACAGTCCAACCATCTGAAGAAGGCCGGAGCGTACAACGGATGAAACGTTGTGATAAATATAGCAACAAAGATGAGAACAATAGTCCGAATAATGTAAATAGTGTACATAATACCTCATCTCAGAAATATAGACAGATATAGTGGAGTAGCTTCCTGTTGTATTTTCCATGGTTTCACATTCAAACTGTTCATAACCTTAGATTGGTTACCGTAATCTACATTGTTATTTAACTCATAGCTTGATGAGAAGAGATTAATTTAAGTTTTAAAGCTATTCATCAGTACATTAGAAAACATTACCCAAGTAATTTCGCTACAGCAGAAGATAATAGTGTATATAAAATGCAAGTTAGCAGTACAGTATACCATGTAAACAACGAGCAAGTTTTAAGGAAAGAGGAAATAAAAATGGTGCTACACTATTTACATTATTCGGACTATTGTTCTCATCTTTGTCGCCATATTTATCACAACGTTTTGGCCGTTGTACGCTCCGGCCTTCTTCAGGTGGTTGGAAACGTTCTGATAAATATGGCAACAAAGATGAGGACAATAGTCCGAATAATGTAAATAGTGTACATAATACCTTATCTCAGAAATATAGACAGATACTGATGGGCCGAAACGTTGTAATAAATATGGCGACAAAGATGAGGACAATAGTCCGAATAATGTAAATAGTGTACGTAATACCTCATCTCAGAAATATAGACAGACATCTCTTGTTATTTTCAATATCTGGTGTGATTTCGATGTGTCAACTTTTACATCGCCAAATGCTTCTAAAATTCGCCATCGACTATTGTGCATGTGACTAACAAAAAAGAAGTGTCGTCAGTTGGACCCTTTGAAAGTAGCAAGTAAAGGAGATTTTCATTAGAATCTTTGCTTTAATGCTTAGAGTTTATAATATTTGGTCACTTTTTCCTCTTTCTAAAATGTACGTTGTGGTGTATAGATTCCAATCGAGTTTCTTACATTCACTTACGCACAAATGCCCTTGGGAAGCTATTGGTTGAATAACAGAAAAAACTGAGCCATATAGCCGTGGTTGGCAAGCAGTCTATATGAGAAATTAACAGCAACCTACTGCGGGAAAATTGTCTGCCTAGTCAATCATGAATCGAAATAGACATGACCGCCCAAGCGTGTATCGGATATGGCACTTAACTGACTGACTGGCCCGCTTTCTGCTTTTTATTTATGTGAATATATATGGGGATAGTACCACCGTTTATGGGTATATATACGAAAATTTAGATGACCTGGCAGCCGATCTCTCGTCTGGCCTCACCCGCTCAGCTCAGTGGGGGAAAGACTGGCTTTTTATCATTCCAAACTGAGGTAATAAAGTTTCATCATCACCGAGCAGATACTAATTCTTCCCCCATTCCTGATAGACGTTTGTACTCTCAATGAGGCTCCTTGCCTGGAATGACTGTTGGGACTCAGCCATATGAAAAGTTATACATATATATATATATATATATATATATATATATATATATATATATATATAGAGAGAGAGAGAGAGAGAGAGAGAAGAGAGAGAAAGGGGGAGAGAGAGGGGGAAGAGAAAGAAGTGTGTTTTAATATCCTTTTGTTTTTTGTCTTTTCAGAGTGGTATAGTATCTGCATTGCCTCATTTGGTGATGGCCCTCATTGTTCCATTCGGAGGTCAGTTAGCAGATTTCTTACGAAGGAACCATTATCTATCAACCACCAATGTCAGGAAAATATTTAACTGTGGAGGTAAGCCTTTTAAACCTTGTTTTTGGATCAGGAAACGCACATACATACTCATATACACCTATACATCCATACATAAATACACACACACACACATATATATATATGTATAAAGAAAAAACGGTAAGATATATAATCCGGTGTTCTTATTGATATTTTTATTTTTTATAAAATAGTGCTCAATGTAAATTTACAAAGCATTAATATTATAAATTAACTGATTTAAAATATGTTTTTTTCGCTACACAGTAATATCCATGTTTCAAACATGGAAGCTAAAAGCTTCGAATTTAATTTTGTAATTAGATTAAAAAACATTAGTTTCATTTCATCCTCAAGCGAATTTTGGAGTAACTTATTTTTTTAATTTTACTGAGTTTTAAAGGCACAGAAAAATTTATAATTCACTGTTTCCAAAGATACAGAGAAATCCAGTCATTTGGACAAGGGGTGGTAGCGTGTTCATTTTTATTAACTTTTGTTTTATCAGTTATTAGTTTCGTTCGAAAAAGGGGTTATGCTTACGTAAAGTAGGGATGTATTTTTCAACGAATTCTTACATCCGTTAAATGCATGTCGACTGTTTTTTTTTTTTTTAATTTTATTGTTAACGGCAAAAGATTCTTACAGCATTTTTTCTATTTGAACACTTAAAGATTTTTGGGGGATGTTTAGGTTAGTATCACCCCTTGTCTGAATTATTGGATCTCTCTGTATCCTTGGTTACTTTCCAGTAACATATCTTTAATCATTTCTAAGATGCACCGGTTCATAGCTTAATCTAACAATTGGACAATTCTGCTGTTACACCCGGTATATATATATATATATATATATATATATATATATATATATATATATATATATATATATGAAAAAGACTAAATAAAGAGGGTGAAAGCGAGAGAGAGAGAGTTCATATCCAAGAATTAAGAAGAATTAATTGAATCAAATACACACCTTATCTATCACAAACTTTTGAATTTCTCCTCTTGCTTTGTCATTCAATTTCTCAGTCTCTCCTTTTTTATCTCTCTCCCTCGTTTTCTTTCAATGCCTCTCTCTTCATTCCGCCACCATTATTTTTCACGTGTCCAATAGAGAAACCTTTTCGTAGACAGTGCACCACTCGACAAGCGACTGAGCCACAATTAAAGCAAGCCAAACAAAAGGCGAAGCTGACAAAAGAGCGGGAAATAGAAGCAAAGTGGCAAACAGCTAAGTTCGAGCTTTTATGTGACTTGCAAATCCATTTGCTATACACTTCACAAGATGGAGAAACCATTTTCACATTCACTTTCTCATTCATTAAGAGAAAAAGAAAGCATTATTTAGTAAAATGAAATCTGCTTTCAAAAAGCACACCCAGACATTGTAATGATGCAGGTTACACCTTCTGAGTTCTGAGGGGGAGGGAAGCGAAACTATAAGGTCGCCATATTTTTCAGTATGGAAAAATAATAAAAGATGTCATATATTTTTAGATCTATACATTGATTTTTTTTTATTTTTTAGAAATGGTGACTTTAACTTTATATGGAAAAACTTGCAGCAATATTAAGAAATGATACAAATATCTTGCTTTTTCAGAATTTCTTTTAAAAGATCTCCCCTTCAAAATCTGCCAAAGTTCTTTTAGAAAAAGATCCAGAGTTTCAGAAAAAATACTATAGCATTTATAAAACCGACGCAGAGAATATGAATCTATCTTGAATAATAAGGAAATATGTACTGATGTAATCCTTTGAAGAAAATGTCTTTCGCTATTCGGCTTCGAAAAATTGAATCTATTTCCTGCAAATAACATGAAATGTTTCTTGTCGGTAACTAATCTTTTAATAGATTCATTATAAGACCGGTCAGTTTTTACGGTGCATTATTTTGACCCTACTTGAATTATTCATTCCAAAAACTAAATACATAATATCTTTTAATTTAGTTTAACGAAACCTTATTTCTATACAAAATAAAAATAAAGACCAATGCTTAATTACTTTTCACGTTATATATCAGGACGTTGATTCGAACAGAATATAACAAAAAACGTGTTTAAAACTGAGAATCCCACACATTCATCGGTTTAGTGACAAAAAATTTCTCAATCCCCCTCAGCACTTACCTATTATACCTCAGACATCGGAGAGTGACCCTGATTCTCTACATCTTCGAGGAATAGGTATTGTGCAGCGTGGTGTGAATGTCTCATTTTGTTTCTTTAAATCGAAACGTAACCACGAGTGGATAAGGCATATTGTGTAACCAACTTAATTTCATTCCTTACTGAAAAATATTTAATGGAAATTTATAGAAAGCGAAAAAAAAATAGTAATAGAAAATTTTAGAAAAGTAAACGAAACATAAAGTAATAGAAAATTATAGAAAGTGAAAAAGAAACAAAAAGAAATAGAAAATTATGGAAAAGTAAAAGAAACAAAATAATAATAGACAATTCTAGAAATAGAAAAAGAAACAAAATAGAAATAGAAAATTATAATAAAAGAAAGAGAAAATATTAATAGTAAATTATCTAAAGGCAAAAAGAAACAATATACAAATAGAAAATTTTAATGAGAGAAAAAGAGACAAAAAACTAATCGTAAATTGTCGAAGAGAAAAAGAAACAAAATATTAATTGCTGCACAAAATAATGATATCTATGAAATAATGGTACATTTTTAATTTAAAAAAATACATATTTTTACATCGATTTCTTCATAACGTTATTGAAAATTATTAAAATGTTCACTTCTTGACCTTTATGAATATTCCCACACGTTGTTACAAAAATCATTTTTAATTCTAGATTCCTGCTGATTAGGGATTAGTAGAATTGCAAGTAAAGTTAACTTTAAATTTTAAATTTCTATGAATTTTACTTAAGAACCAACCTCCACGTTCACATTCAACAAATTTCCCATTTTTCCTGGCATGTTCGACATATTTATCCATCTTTTCACATTCAATTAAGTTTCAATCTACAGTCGATTGCTAGATCTCCTTTTCACTGTTTATGAACACCTGCCATGAAATATTCCTTTTTCATTCCTCATCATTGTACATGTTGTATGCATATATCATTGTTATGAATCAAATCTCAGCCGTTTGCACAATTACCAGTGGGCTATCGTTCCTACTCAGTCAAATATATGTTTGCTACATTATAATTAATGTATGTTTATGTCGATTAAAGTCTCTTGTTCATTGTCAATGGAGATCAACTGAGAGTAAATCTCAAATAATTAGTACATCGTCGGCACTCTTGCCACACCAATTTCTGTCAGGGTCAAGAAACTCTCAAACTCTCTTTGAATCTTCAGTTCCTCCAATCATGACGAGTTTTTTTTTATATTCCGATGGCTTTAGTGTACCCTTGTTATCCTTCTTATTTTATATGGCGTGACCTTTCAGAGTGTATACGATCATGGTCCTTCACAACTTCCTATCCTTTGTAGTTCTAAATAATATTTACCTATTTATTATCCTTCCCAACCCCTTTTCTACCAGCCACATACACAAGCATTTATGTAGCTTACTCGATACTTCCCTCTCCCCATCTTGCCTTCAGTATGCCCTGTGTGTGTTAAATTCTCCAAGCCCTCTTTCTTCGTGATATGTCCCAGAAATTTTAACTTTTTTTCTGATTTCAAGTACAAATATCGTACTTGTTCTCAGTATTGTTAAGACTTCCTCATTGCTCAAATGTTCCGTTCATGAAAATCTTGGCATCCTTCTGTAGAGCCACATGTTTGTTTACCACAAGTCTTCTTTTCAGCGATGAGACAATTGTCAAGCGTTCACAGCCGTATAGGAGGATTGATATCACACAAAATGTCAGCATTATTTCCTTTGTTTCTAAAGATTTGTTTGTGTCTCTTAATATTTTTTTAAACATTTAAAGGACATATTTCGCAATTCCAATGCGCCTTCGTATTTCTGTTTCATCTTTTTTTTATTTCTGAGCGAGTTCCTTGTATTTTCTTTTTCTTTTTTTTCTTTTTTCTCTTTTCTTTTTCTTTTTTTTTTTTTTTTTTTTTTTTTTGTTTGTTTCTTTGAGCTTCACTTTTTCACTTTTTGGTCTACTCAAAGAAGCACCGCCCATCACTGGTAGAATTTTCTTAACTTGTTCACAATTACCAGATCAAATCTCCCTGCTTGAAGGGAGTGGCCTGTCTGAATATTAATATCCCAGAATATTTTTTATTTTTTTTTTATTTCTTAGGAGAGCATTTGGTTTATTCTTACGGGACTGGGCTGCTGACTAGATTGCAAATATTCGGACATCAGTGTGCAATCGATAGAGATAAAGGCACATCAATTGAACGTTGTGTTTACCATATCCCCGACCTCTGACCGCTACTATTGCTATAATGACTCGTTTACCAGCACTCATCATTGAATCGCTGTATTTATCACCAGTAGAAAATATGATAAAGTTTGGCAGCACACAAAAACCGCCTTTTTCCATATCTAAAGGCAATCAGCCAATAGAAATGGTTGACTGACTCATAAATCATGCGCTTCCTGCTAACAAATGGACACGGGCACGTAACTGTTGGTTCAGCCACTCTCTCCCCTCGCAGACATACAAAACCCATCAACAATTTACGCATTCCATATCTATTTATCTTACTGTTTATTTGTGCATCTTTCAGTTCGAGTATGCTCTATGGTAAGAGCGACGATCTTTCAAGCTGGAGGCAGTCTTGCTTTTTCATGATTGAAATAAATATATTGGTACCATCCCGATAATGATTTCATCCCAAGCAAGGCAATAAAGCCACTAAGACACATGGAAGTTAATGACTATGAAAAAAAGAAACGAAAAACATTATTAAAGAGCGAAAACAATAATATAACATAAAGAAGACAGAAGATAACGATTGACATTGCATTTACATTTTTGAAGATCAAACCTGACTAGAAAACAAGAAGTCAGAAGAGACATCCACAAGCGAGAAATGAGAGAGAAGAAACTGTTAGCATAGAACTTACGGCTATAAATAGCCATTTCAGCTGTAAAATAATGAGACCTTACCGCCAATCTAGTACTGCGCTTAAATTCATAAAATCTAGGTACTATAGGAGAAAGTCCATCAGAGGAATTATCATGAAAATATTTATAGAAAAGATACAGATAAGCTACATTACGGCAGTAGGAACGTGACTGGTGTCAACATACAAGGTCATGGCCAATGACATTGCAGATCCTTCTTTGGATTTTATCAAGGATCTCTAAATATATAGTAGTACCAATATTCAAAATAGTAGTACCAATATTCAAAGCAAGGACGAATGGTAGACTTATAGATATATACGATAGTTTCTGACAAAAAAAAAATATCTAGAATGACACAGTAAACCAACTTTCTTAGCAGCAGACTTAGCAATTGATTCAATATAATCTTTCCACTTCATGTCAGCGGAAAACATTAGCACGCAAAAGCGCAAAGGGTCACTCACCTGAAGATTAACATCAGCCTTGCTGATGGATGACAGTTTCCTCAGATGATTAATACAGAGCACTTTAGTTTTGGGGGCGTTAAAATAAACAAGCTATTCTTTACACCAGTTGACAGCACGTTGTAGCTGTTAATTCGACTTTATCGAACCAAGCGTGAACACATGCACACTTACATAAAATAGGTACATACAACGAAATCGATACACAAATCTTTAACCTCCACATTTATAGATTTCAGCCACATCACCTTGAAACACCGGTTCGCGTGCGTTCACCGAAGTTGAGCAACGCCGAGCCTGGTTAGTACTCAGGTGGATGATTGTTTGGGAATCCCAGGTGCTGCAAGCTTGGGCGTGCGAGTGGTGTAATAAATAATAACTAGGAATTTTTAATCGAAGATCCGAGTTTCAATTCCCGTTGGGTTCGTTATATTCACTTACGCACAAATAGCCTTGGGAAAGGTAAGAATCCACTTCTTCTCCCACAAGCTATGGGTTAATTAGTAAGACTTGTATCATTAAAACCATTATTATCTCCAAAAATAAAATAAAATTACGCACAAAATATGTAGATTTTGGCATTAAATAATCAACGTAGGTTGATAATGATGCTAAGTAAAAATCAACAACGAGCAATCATTATATACATTTATACAGAATTTGATATTTCTTTTGTATAATAACAACTTCAAGGATTTTGAGTCATTCTTTGCATTTGGGCTCGGCATAGTATGTTGGTATTATCCACTGATATTTGTCTTATGGTAGGTAGTTGCATTTATGTAGGTAGTTTCATTTTGGTTGTTTGTAATGTGCATTCACGATCGCTTTAACCGTTATACATGATATCACTGTGAATTCTTCCACACTTTATATATATATATATATATATATATATATATATATATATATATATATATATGAAAGTGAACATTGAAGTCAACACTTAGAGGCATGAAACAACCAGTCGCCTCTAATTGTTGACTTCAATGTTCACTTTTATATTTACACACGATCTATCTCTGATATTGAGCACTTTATCCCATAAATATAGCACACCTTATAAGTATATTTCTTTCTATACGCACACACACACACACACACACACACACACACATATATATATATATATATATATATATATATATATAATTAAATGGACTAAGTCCAACAATTATTTTATACGCTATTTTTATAGATACAAATATTTAAGTAAATACTCTGTTTATAATAAACAATATTATCAGGCCGGTAAATGTTGTTAATACTGATTATTATGAACAGAGCATTTCCTTAAATATTAAAAAATCAATATAAAATAACGTATAAACAAATATATATATATATATAAATATATATATATATATAATTATTTATTTAAAAATATGATTCCATCTCGCGACATAAGAGGTCTCATATATATATATATATATATATATATATATATATATATATATGAATGTATGTATGTATAAATGTATTGAGGAAATTGTAAGACAAAGAAATTTATAAGTATATAAACAAATAAAATTTTTCCATTTTGTCGTACAATCTTCTCTACTGTTCTCGATATATAAAAATATATATCGTTATCTCATATATATATATATATATATATATATATATATATGCGTGTGTATGTATGTGTGCGTTATAATCTTTTACATACATACATATATATATAACTTTTATCCTGTTTTGTATGTATGTATGTAAGGATAGATAGATAGAGAGAGAGAGAGAGAGAGAGAGAGGAGGGAGGGAGAGAGGCTTAAAACGTAGTATGGTTTTCAGGCACTTTCCACTTTGTGCCCGAGTGGTTTATGAGCATAAGACTCTGGTTCAAACCTCACCGTGACAATTTGTCAGGCGGGTGTCTTTTTCTTTATATGCGTCTGAGGAGGCGGTCTCAGTGCGCGGGACACACGTACAAGAGTGTTTCCTACTTCTCAAAATCTGACAAAATTATATTTTTGGTACATCCTATTTTTCGGAACGAGGACTTTTCATCCCCCTCTCGAAGAAAGAAAGAAAGAAAGAAAGAAAGAAAGAAAGAAACTGAGATAGATAGATAGATAGATAGATAGATAGATAGATAGATAAATAGATAGATAGATAGATAGATAATGTACAGACTGAGATTAGATAGATAGATAGATAATGTACAGACTGAGATTAGATAGATAGATAGATAGATAGATAGATAGATAGATAGATAGATAGATAGATAGATAGATAGATAGATAGATATGAACAGACAGAGATAGAGAGAGAGAGAAATAGGCCATTTTATGGGAGTCGAATGGGCAAAAGACGAAGAATTAACAATACCCTGTTTTTACAAATCCGATTGAACAAAGATGCTCCTGCTTAGAAGCGAGTCAGAAATAGCCCTTAGCATACGCTCATATTTATTTATTTTATTTTATTCAAGAAACCATATTTCAAACACACTATAGCAGTGATATGTTCACAAATGCACACAACAGAAGAAAAAAAAATGCAAAAATTGCGCCATAGAAATTACTTGCGCACGAATTCATTTGTTGGTTACCATTCATAACTCGGGATCAGGCGAATGTCTTTGACGGGCCAATGGCTTTTGTACAGTAACTAGAATCAATATATTTATTACACGTTCATGTAAACGTGCGTATGCATTTTTAAAGAAGTTGCAACATATTTACAACTCTCTATTTTATACGTATATACAGCTGATGATAAAAAAAACCCAACGTTTAGTAATTTTCAATTTTATATATATTTTGAAAGGCTTCTGTGACGAGTACAAGCTGCTAAATACATTGAATAGATCATTCTTTTATGTATCGGCAAGTGAGCGGTTATGTATCTCCACTACTTTCTATCCTTTGTAACTTTAAGTAATATTTATTCCCTGGTTATCTCTCTCAGTTTCTTTTCTACCGTCCATTTACATAAGCTCGTTAGGCAGTTACTCGCTCTTTCACTCTGCAGCCGCTTGCCTCCAATATGTACTGTGTGTGTCATACTCTGCAAACCTACTTTCTTCGTTATATGTCCAACATATTTTAACTATCTCCTTCTGATTCTGAGTACAAGTGTCATTTTTTTTTGTTATCCTTAAACGTCCTCGTTGCTCACGCATTCCGCTATTCTGTAAAACAACATGTCTATTGCTTTAACTCTACTTTTCATCTGGGAAGGAATTGGCCATCATTCACTGCCATATAAAAACATTGATATTAAATAGCAACTGAGTACTCTTCATTGTTGTTTTTTTTTTGTTTTGTAATTTGTTTTTGTTTTTTTTTTACTTTTTTTTATTTTTTGGCAATTTTTTTTTGTGGGGGTGTAGGGTATCATTTCAGCCCAAACAATTCTTTTTTGTTATATTTTTTTTTGAGAGGTGGGGCTATTTTGTGGGGGGTATTTTTTGGTAGGGTTATTATTTCAGCCGAAGCAATTCTTCTTAGTTGTTTTTTTTTTTTGGGGGAGGGATCTTTTGGGGGGTTCTTGCTTCTTGTTTTTGTATTTTTGTTATTTTTTGGTTGGGTATCATTTCAGCTCAAGCAACTCTTCCTTGTTTTTTTCTTTTTTGGGAGGGGATTCTTCTTGTTTTTGTTTTTTGCTATTTTTTTTTTTTTTTTTTGGTGAGTGGGGGTTCTTATAGTTTTTTTGTATTTTTCTATTTTTTGGTAGGGGCATCATTTCAGCCCAAGCAATTCTTTTTTGTTGTATGGGGGGGCTCTGGGGGTTTGCATTTTTTGGTAGGGGCATCATTTCAGCCCAAGCAATTCTTTTTTGTTGTATCGGGGGGGGGGGCTCTGGGGGTTTGCATTTTTTGGTAGGGGCATCATTTCATCCCAAGCAATTCTTCTTCACTGGTTCTTTTTTTTTTGTGGTGGGCTGGTTCTTGTTGTTTTTGTTTTATTTGCTATTTTGGGGTAGGGGGGTATGATTTCAGATCAACTAATGTGATAACACCACTAAGATGTGAATGAATGGAAGAGAATGAGAAGACTTAATGACGTGAAATGAGGTGAAATAAATAAAAAAAAATAAGGATTCAGAAATACAGCAGATGGCGAATTAAATCGTTTAAGATTGTAGGTGGCAGGGGAAAAAGAAATAAGAAGGAAGCTCCACAGGCGAGAAGTGCAAAAAAAAACCATAAGAATAGAAATGACGGTTGTATCTCGCTAGTTCAACAATAAAAAAGTGTCACCTTTGTTAACAACTGCTAAATTCATGTAGTGGAGAGAAAATGGTCAAACTGGTCAAGAGAAATAGTAACTTTGACAACAAAATATTCGAACATTGTGTCACTCCTTTCACCATTCTTTAATGTAGGAATGGTATTCTCTAGCTTAAAAGTTTCCACAAGTTTTCAGAATGTATTCTTCAACTCAATAAACTCAAACAATTCAAATTTAAAACTTAAAATAGTTTCCCCAAGAGTTTTGTTTACTGTCAAATATCAATTGCCAATTTAAGTAACCTTAGTTTGGAGAAGTATTTTTTTTTATTATTTATTTTTCCTTCACAAAAATCCTTCAGGTCATTTCCATGTGTCGGTTTTTGACTATTCAGTAGTAGTAATGGATAGCGGCTCCAATTGAGGAATCAGAGAACCGAGTTCGAATTCCAGTCAGATCCATTATATTCACTTACGTCCTAATAGCCTTGGAAAAGGTATGACTCCTCTTCTTCTGCCCTTATGGGTTTAATGAGTAAATAGTATGACAGACTATGTTCTATATCATTGAGTGGCAACCGGTCTGGGTGAAAGAAAAGCTCTAAATTCAAAACCCCGTCCTGGAGGGTGTTAGGCTATCTCGCCCCCCCCAAAAAAAACACTACTGCGGCTGCAGTACACATTGTACCCTTATGGATCACGGGATAAAAAAAAACGATTAATTCAGGCTGGTGATCGTTATCCTTAGATTCTTTTACAAATTGTTTTCCAGCTCTAGACTTACAAGCGGTCTAACAACACATATTTATTTGGAAATAAGTGTTCGTCTAATATTTTTGTATATTTCTTTTTAATACCCTATTCAGGGAGGAGGGTATCATGGCTAACCACTCAGTATGGCTTTCTATTCTTTATTATCTGTGAACTAACACGAAAGAAACTTAGGGTAGTTTCGTATTGTTTTCTCCGCGGTTTTGAATTTAGAGGTTTCCTTCTTTTAGATTGGTTAGCACCAAGGCTAGACAAACCAGTCTACCTTGTTATATGGTGTTGTAAAAGTAGTAGCTATATTCAAATAGAATGAGGATTGTCATGAAATAAAGAATATAATGTTACGAAAATATCATATTGCACAATTTAATACTTACCCTTCCAAGTATTCATTTATTGGTAATGCATGAATACGACAGGGTCTAGAATGTGCCACTTAAATACTGGTAAAGCCACCTAAAAACGTGCAATGTAAATATAATCAACCGATATTTACGTATTCCCGAACCAAGTAAATTCTTATAGATCCAAATACAATCGGTGAATTTTTACATATTTCTGAACCAAGTCGAATGGATGTCCCCTCGAGGATCCGTGTTTTAGGAGAGTATTGGGCCTCAAACTCACACCCGACCTCAAGTGAAACTCTTATATATGATCCATCGCTAAAGGTAAAATGTTCGGTTCCCTGTACTGCCCCAGCAAGTACCTGACACCTCATGCTATCCTCTACCTTTAAAAGAGCCATATCAGGCCCCAAATGGGGTACTGTTGCCATGTTTGGACGGGAGCTGCCCAGTCCTCACTTTCCAGTCTTGATAGAGTTCAAAAGCGTCTGCTAGACTTTGTTGGAGAAGAATTATTTTCAACCCTCCAATCTCTCTCTCTCTCTCTCTCTCTCTCTCTCCCTCTCTCTCCCCTCTCCCCCCTCTCTCTCTCTCTCTCTCTCTCTCTCTCTCTCTCTCTCTCTCAGGTGGTGTGTGGAGAGTTTCTCACTGCTCTATCGCTATTTCCATGGACGGACGAACTACCTTCCTTGTTTCCACCAGGCCTAACCTTCACGGCTAGAATCCGCCATGCCACTCACATTGTAGCAAATCACCCACATTCCCTCCGTAGTCCACAAGTAAAAAGTAAGAACAGACTCCCAAGAGGATGTTTCCCCAAACACTACAATCTTAACCTGTTCAAGTCTAGAGTTAACCGTTATCTTCCTCTTTTATCCATATAAACTACAACTTATCATAGCCCTCTACCTAGAATAGCCCCTGTACCTTGTAGAGGGTGAACGTTACTATAAATGCTTTTTAGACACAAATATAATCGACCAATGTTTATATAATATCCAATCAAGTACGTATTTACAAACTTAAATATAACCTATTAGTTTTACGTATTTTTTAATCAGGTCAATTCAAATAGACACAAATGTTATCGAATGATTCTTACATTTTCCCGAAGCAAATAATTGCTTGTAGACTAAAATATATATATTATTTTTTTTAAATTAGCATGGAAACACTCCTTATGTGCATTATAAAAGGAACACTTCCTCCTAAGAGAGTTAAAACCTGCCGCTTAGATGTTTAAATGGCCGCCACTCTTCTTCGAATTTCAAATTTTTCCAGCTTTTTATTTTGCTTGCTTTTTCAAGACCGTGTACTCCATCAATTATAGGAAGGACTTTACGTTCCATAACTATTTTCACTCTTCTTGCAAAACCGATATATTTGTTCAGTTTTCATCCCCTTTCTATTCTGTGCTCCTATTAAAACAGCGACGTCCATTAACACAGTTTGGGGGCTTCTGTCCTGGATTGGTTGCTCTGTTATTATTAATATTATTATTACATACGATTCTGGATAGATAGATATATAGAAAGAAAGAAAGAAAGAAAGAAAGAAAGAAAGAAAGAAAAATTGAATTGTATTTTGATATGGAAATGTTAGAAGGCATCTCCTGTCCACTCTTATTGAAGTGGTCATTGCGGCTTCACCATTGTTCGTTCCTCAGTCCTTGTTGTAACCTTTCATGTGTCCTCAAACGTCTCTTGTTCACTGGAAAGTTGTCATAGCAACAAGCCAAGAATAGGGTCATAAGAAATGACCCTGCCGTTGACAAAAGAAAGAGGGCGAAAAAAATAAATAAATAAAAATATGGCAGGAATTTAAATAAATTAAATAAAAAATCGGATGTTAGCTTCGGGGCTGAGTAATGATTAGTAAATCATACTACTGTGTAATCAGTTTGATCCTTACTGCGTGTCCCATACACTAGATGTTGTGATAGGTTAATCTAAATTTAATTTTTAAAAAAGGCGCCTTCCTTAACGCTATTGTTATTAAGATTTCATTACGGACCAATTCACTTGTGTAGTGAGTTCGATCCTCACTAAGTGCTCCACTATTTTCAAGACAATTTTAGAAAATAATTGTCTGCCTCGTCAGTGAGTAACAGTTAATGAGCTCGTCTAGGAACGCGTTATGCAATGTAGTAAGCCTGATCCTCACTAAATGCCCCACTATTTGCAAAAGAATTTTAGTAAATAATTGGTTTGTCTTTGCGCATTAATTAATGAAAATGGCTTAGCAAGTGAAAATGAATTAACAATCAATCAATGCAGTGTAGTGTGTTCGATTCTCACGAGGTGGTGCACAATTGTGACCTGTCAGACTAAGCTGAGTAATAAAGCTCTCGATCTTGTCACACTGAAGGTTTCAATCATTGTCTGTTCATTGGAGTTAAGCGACGTTGAATATGGCCAGTATTTAAATGAACAGAATTTGCCATTGAATTATACAAAACATAGCTTCATCTAAATAAATAAACTGCAAATTATGTCTATCTGTGCGTCTGAACCCCCCCCCTCTAACTCTGGCCACATTTGCTCTATAGAGGCATATATCTTTTTTCGAATCAGGATGATCGCAAGATTGAAAATCCGCCCTTAATCTGGTGTTTGAACATCCAGCATTGGGATTTGTGTCCGAATGAGGAGGCAACTGTTAAAAATTCAAATTTTAAAATAACTGAAATAAATTACTGATATTAACTGTTTTAAATTTATATTGAGTTTAAAGTAACATAAAAACTTTGTGAATTTAAAAAAAAAATGTTTTAAATTCAATTTAAAATATCTCCAAATCTTTGTGAATTGAGGAAATCAATTTTATTTCTTCAAAATGCCAAGAAATCATATTTAAAGTGAGAGGTATTGCAATGTGAAGTTTTGAAGTTCCGTAGGGTATGTGATTTGAAGAACACAATTTTCGGCCTAATTTAGAAATTTGGCCCAAATTGATCTTTCGATCCAAATCTGTCTTTTGGGCGGAATTGGACTTATAGCCCGAATCAGAGTTAAAGTGATGTTTTGAAGTTCCGTGGAGTGAATTCAAAGTTATTTCTTCAAAATTTTCGTTGCTGTCTTCTAACCTGGGTCACGGGTCTCTTTGGTTTTGGGCCGAAGGTCCAGTTAACCCACCACAGAAGCTAGCTTAAAAGTCCGCACTGAGTGACTTTTAAGCTAATGACTAATAAAATAAAAGAAAGAGAAAAACAAGGAACAGTGAGGAAAATGAAAAAATAGAATGGAAGAATGAAACGGCAAAACAATAATATTCCTAAAGATTTACTCAAAGATCAGCGTGAAATTCTCATTAAGAGACTCGGTATAAGGGGCTTTTGAGTCAGATTAAGTAAAAGGTAATCTACATCATATTGGGAGCAAACCGTCTGCATACGGATAGAAAGCCAATTCGGCATATACACAAAAATAGAAGGGCAAGAATTTATAAATGCAAAAGACAATAGGAAAACTGTAATATTAGCCGACGCATTTCGTCCAATGTGGACTTTTTCAAGGCAAAAACGAAATGAATTTATTAAACAAAATAACTAATAATAACAAAACAAAATGTCCTTAGCAACTGGAAGAATTTAGAGAACGCTATTTTCATACTGTTAACTGAAAATTAAGATGTTTTTATTGTTGTGTTGACGGATTTCACCATTTTCTTTTCTTGATACTGTTGTGTACGTTTGTTTGAGAGAGTAGTAATCTTGTTAAAAAAGGTGAAATAGGGAAAAATCCTGGGAGTAGATTAATATTTGGGTAATATTCAATGGCGGCACTCTCGAGGATTTTCCTTCTGAGAGAGTTATTTTCTTTTTTTATGAGTGTAGCATTTTTAAAATCAAAATTATGGTTGAATTTATTTCTATGTATGACTAGTCCATTTTCTAAGTTGTTTTTTGTGAGGTCTCTTTTGTGCTCATAAATGCGTTTTTTAGATTTCTACTTGTTTCTCCAATATATTGGGAGGAACAGTTTCGTCAATTTATTTTATAAATGCCTGCTTCAGAAATATTATTGCTATTAGTGTTTGAAGATCTGAGTATATCCATAATGGTTTTGAAAGTGTTTGTGACTATTTTAAGATTATGTAGATGAGATAGGTTGTTCTGGATAGTGGATGTGACAGAGTTGGTCGGTAGTATTATGCATTTGTTTTCATGTAATTTATTATTACGGATTATGTTATTATTTTTGTTTCGTTGTATATTTTATATGCCTTTCTTCTTGCGTTGTGGATGAAATGATATGGGTATTGTAGGTCTTTTAATGTGTTCACTATGTATATATGTTTTTGAATGTGTATTCTTACCGGATTTATTTAACATTTAAAAAGCGGTAATCCTAAAAAGAATTAGAATTCCTACCAGGGGTGCACAATTTTAAAAATACGCAAATGATACCGTCTTGATGGCAGGAAAAAGAAAGAAAACTACAGGAAATTCTAGATAAGGAAATAAGAGAAAGCAGGAAGAAAGGACTGACTATCAGTTGTATGAAGAAAATAATATATAGTCGTTAACAAGACTGACAACCTAATATACGAGCTATGAATTGGAGACATCAATTTTAAACAAATACAGAAATTTAACTGTTTGGCAAGCTTTTTAAAAGACGACTGAAAACGTTTTTGATTGATTAGATTTTACGGCTTATCATGTCTTTGCAGGTTATTTAAAGCCAGAAAATATTTTTAAATTATAAGATTTCTTTTTTTTTTTCGTTAATAATGGTTTAATGATAAAAGTATTACTAATTAACCCATAGATGGGGGAGTAGAGATTCATACTTTTTCTAAGGGTATTTGCGCGTAAGTGAATATAACAAACCCAACTGGAATTGGAACTCGGCTCACTGATTAACAATTCCGAGCCATTATCCTTTACACCATCTGCACAACGAAACTTACTGTACCTGGTATCTCCAAGCGGTCACCAATCTTCAACGTGATATGGTTGTAATCAACTGAAATCTAGGCGCATTTAGACAGCGAAACATTTCTTCCAAAAGCTAAATAAAAAAAAAACTAAGTATCAGGAAAATTTCGATAGAAATAAAGAAAAGAGAGCCTGAAATGTTATGTAATATCAATCCTCTTGTATAGTAGTGAATGCTGGAGGCATCAAAAATATGGTTCTACAGAAGGATGCTGACAATATCATGGACGGGGCGTGTAAGCAACGAGGAGGGCACAAAGAAAAGGAACAAAAAGGACAAATACTCAAAATGAGAAAGGGCAGCTTGGAAACACAATGTGGAAAGAGGACTTGTAAAATTTGACACTCATAGCATATATCGAAGTTAAAAAGGTCAAAAGGTGACAGAGGGACACTTACCTAACGAGCTTATGTGAATGAATGGCAGAATGGTGATTGGTAGGTATGGTAAAAAGATAAAACATTACTAACAGCTGCACACGATAGGAGGTTACTCACGCCCTGGAGAGATACGACATATAGAGGAAGATCTTCGTTCTGAATGCTATGACGAATTGATTTTTCTTCTTAGTTTCTTTTCATCCATTTTCTTTCCTTTTTCTTCCCGCTGCTTTCGTTTGTAGGTCATAAATCCATTTTCAGTGACATTTACCCATTAACTATAATGTCATCGCCCCATCTTATCAGACAGTCATAAGAGATTCTTCACTATCGCGATCATAAATATATTCCGATGGAATGTTCTTGAACTGGCGTATTCATAACGCACTCCCTGCCATCGTTATTATTTACTTTGCTACTTACGGCCACATCACGTTGAAACGGTGGTTCCTGTACGATCACCGAAGTTAAGCAACGTCGAATCTGGTCAGTACCTAGATGGGTGACCGCTTGTGAATAACAGATGCTGTGAGCTTGGATGTGTGGGTGGTGTAATGGATTATGACTCGGAATTGTTAATCGGAGAGCCGAGTTTCAATTCCAGTCAGGTTCGTTATATTAATTACATGCAAATACCGTTGGGAAAGTCACGAATCCACCTCTTCTCCCACCAGCTATGGGTTAATTTTAAGACTTTTGTCACTAAACCATAATTATCTCCAAAAATAAAATAAAATTTTGTACAAAAATTATTTAGATTTCGGTATTAAATAACCCATAGAGGTGTTGATATGTCGTTAAATAAAAACAACCAATTTACTTTGCTACAGAAGTAAAAAGTATTGGAACATCTATCATTAATCTAGTAAATACGACAGAAGAATTGTATAGCATAGTATACTATTATTACTGCGTTCGGCCTATTCTTGATATTCCATATTGGCGATCTTGTGCCAGACTAAGCTAAATATTTATCGTTAATCTTAGAAAATGTCTATTGCTCATTCAGGTATCGCATTAATATTGGTTTCTTATTATTTCATAAACTTTAAAAGTACAGAAACATACATTCAATCATCAGCGATCAGACCCCGAACTACTGCCAGTCACAATGAATGGGTTCCCCCCCCCCACTACCCAGCGAGGAAGCACTGCGCCTTGCGAGAATATTCTGCCTGAAACTCACACCAAACCTCAAGTGGAACTCTTACATACAACGCTAAAGATCCAGATAAAATGACCGGTTCCCCGTACCGCTCTAGTAAGGACCTGACTCCTCATGCTATGCTCAAACTTTATAACAGCCAGATCAAGGTCTAAAATGGCGGACTGTTGCCATATTTGGGCGGGAGTTGCCCAGTCCTCACTTTCCAGTCTTGATAGAGTTCAAAAGTATCTCTGAGTCCTTGTTGGGGAAGAATTATTTTCTACCGTCCAACTCTTTCTTTCTCTCTCTCTCTCTCTCACACACACACACACACACACACAGCGGGATGTGACGAGTCTCTCACTACTCTATCGCTACTTCCATGGAAAGTGATCGAACGAACTGCATCTCTTAGTTCCGCCAGGTGTAACCTTCACGGCTAGGACCCGCCAGTCCACTTATATATTAGCAAACCACCCACATTCCCTCCGTATTCCATTGGTGAGAAGTAAGTTCCACTGAAACAGCTTCTTTCCCCACCCACCCCCACGAATGACTAAACTGTGGAACAGACTCCCAAGAGGTTGTTTTCCCGATCAATACAATCTTAACCAGTTCAAGTAAGGAGTTAACCTATCCACATAAACTACCCTTTAACGTAACCCTCTACCTGGATTGATCCACCTGGCCTTATACAGGATGAACCTGTAAAACAAACAACCTGGAAAGTGTTTTAACTGTGAGGCAGAAATCCGAAATATGCCTTTCAAAAGCTAAACAAAGTATTAAAACAGGAAAAGTGGACAATATAAATTAAATACCTATTACTCTACAATTTAGAAAGGTATTTAAATGAAATCCTTGGTTTTGTGAAGATCAGTCCTAGTTTAAACGGTCCTTAATCACAAAGCTTTTTTCAAATGAAAACCCAGAGACAGAAAATCGTATTTTATTTGAGACAAGTCGAATTACCTTCGCAATGCAACGTGTCACATTTTTGTAAGTAAATGAGGATTGAGTTTAAATCATTGTTATAATTTGTGAAGAAAAGTTGCATTTCAAGATTACTCAATGATATTGCCGATGCTACGTCCATCATTTCTCCTTCTATATTTTGGATAGGAGACATTTCCTTGTTCAAATTTAAATTTAATTTAAATCAAAAGGGGGAAAATTCACTGGCAGGTTTGTTTACCCCGAAGGCCCCTTTTGATTAAAATGAAATATACTTACCCAAGTACCCCGGGTAATTTAGTTTCAGAATATATATGGCTATGGGAGTCTCATACACCCTAGGAAGAGTTCGATAATAAACAAACAGATAGAGGCTACAACTTTATATATATATATATATATATATATATATATATATATATATAGAGAGAGAGAGAGAGAGAGAGAGAGAGAGTGAGCGAGAGAGAGAGATACCTGTTCAATACTATGTGTTACTAAGGTCACCTCACAACAATTCATGTAATGAGGTACCTAAAACTGGAGAATTTCGTTCGAAACAAATGAAATAATGTGCTCAACTGCTATGTAATATCAATCCTTCTATGGTACAGTGAATGTTGGACAAGTTCATCGCAGATAAAAAAGAAACTTGAGACAACAGAGATGGATTTCTACAGAAGGATGTTGAGAAAACTATAGATAGAACAAGCGAGTAAGCATGAAGTCTTAAAGAATATGAAATCAAAATGACACTAGTCCTTAAAATCATAAAGAGACAGTTGAAATGTCTGGTACACATAATGAGGAAAATGGGTTGGGAGAATTTGACACTCAAAGCAACATGAAGGACAGACGACACAGCGAATAATCTACGTAACGAGATTGTCTTAATAGGTGACAGATTTTGGATTAGAAGGGATAGTAAAAAAGACAAACAAAGAGCGACTAAAAATGGGAAGTTTTTTTGTTTTTTTTTAATTTTCTTTAAGCATTTCACCCCAAACAAGGCGGGAGTGCCACTAGCACGCAAAGGGTAACAGAGAGTGGGAGCAAGGGTAAAGAGACGTGTTTGAAGGATGGGGAACTAGATCAAGGCATCAGAAGATGTCGATTGACATTACATTTGTGTTATGGTCGGGTTCCTTGTACCACGGTGATAGTCCAAGATAGAACCAATAAAGAAGAACTCGAACATGGATATGGAATAACAGAGATATATTACAAACAGGAATATATACAGAGAAGTAGAAGTGTTAGTATGAACAATCAGGTTTAGTAGAGAGAACAATGTAGTCTCGACCAGTATCACTATTCCAATGTCTTTCAGTAATTGTCTGAACGCGACCCTGTTTCAGACTGCCTCTGACTCGACTCTTGACTCCACTTGAACTACTGACTCCACTTGAACTACTGACAATATTCAGTCACCCCCCCACGAGGGTGTCATGTGGCACAAGGCCTTTTTAACGTGGGCATTCCCGAGCCATTAGGCCCGGCCAAAAATAGCGCCATTTGAACCCGCATAAACGGGTTCTGGGCCGGTTTAACCTCCCCGAAGGAGACTCTACCCTTCGGCGTAGCCTCCTTCGGGTTCCTCCCGCCCGTAGGAAGAGAGTACAACCGTGCAGTTGGTTCAAAACTTGAACTACTGACGATATTCAGTCACCCCCCCACGAGGGTGTCATGTGGCACAAGGCCTTTTTAACGTGGGCAATTCCCAAGCCATTAGGCTCGGCCAAAAAATAGCCCATTTGAACCCGTATAAACAGGTTCTGGGCCGGTTTTACCTCCCCGAAGGAGACTCCGCCCTTCGGCGTAGCCTCCTTCGGGTTCCTCCCGCCCGTAGGAAGAGAGTTTAACCGTGCAGTCGGTTCAAAACTTGAACTACTGACTGTTTGCTTACTCCTGAGTCGCAGTATTTATTAGGTATGGAATAGTCCATTATTATTATTATTATTTGTAAGATCCCATAACAATTTGAATATTTGAAGATTATAGCTATTAGAGAAACAAGTAAGAGGAAGGGAGTTTCACAGACGGGAAGTGCGATATAAGAAGCTGTTGGCGTAGAAGAAACAGCTACATTTAACTGTTTCGACAATGAAAGGGTGGGATCGAGATGCCAACCTAGTAGCACGCTTAGAGTCATGCACTTTGGGAACCAGCGAAAGTAACTCGTCAGAGGAGTTGCCGTGGAAATACTTGTAGAAAAGACAGAGGGAAGCCACGGCATGTCTGCGAGAAAGTGAGTGTAGACGAGATGCCAGATCAGGACCCATCACACTGCATATCTGTTATGGTAATTTACCCACGCACGCATGGACTCTCCCAGTTATAAATAGGAGCAGGTACTACGTTTTGGATGGAGATGTTTCCAGCAGTCAGCTCTGACAGTCGAACCGAACATTCTTGCTGTAACACTCTTGTTTGTATATCTTTGTATTACTGTTTCTGTTAATATATTTGTTTAACTCAATTCCTGTTTCTGTTAATATATTTGTTTAACTCAATTTGTGTCTTTATTTCTGGCCCCTAACAAGGCCACAACAATATCCACTTCTGGATTTTGTCGAGGACCTCGAGATGAACAGCGGGAGCACCAGACCATATATGGCAGCAGTATTCCGTCCAAGGACGAATGATTGATTTAATGATTTGAAGAATGGACTCAGGCGAGAAAAACTTTCTGTCGCGACAAAGAGAACTAAGTTTTCTCGCGGTAGATGAAGCTATAGAGAGTCATGATCGTCCACATTCTAACAAAACAACATGGCGCATAAAAGCAGAAGATGCTCCGCGTTGTTATTACATGCAACCGGAGACGCTGATTGCGTGATTCATAAAGTTTAACTCTATGAAGGCAGTGAGTAGAGACGAGTGTGTTGCGTGATCTTTCCTTATCGTGACAGCGGGCAAATTAGTGGCGAGGTGCCGGCAAATCAGATAACTACGGAAAATGATTTTCAAAGGCTAAAAAACAATTTGAAATCACGACAGGAAATTTACGTGTTCTGAGAAATTCTTTCTATTTCATTTGATTTCTGTTTAGAATACTTTTTTAAAGAAAATCTTTTTATTTATATTTGAAGCAAAATGAAAAATGTTTGTAAACTAAAAGGAGACAAATTGTTAAATTGATGTTAAACTTGTAAAATTGCTGAGAAAGAAAGAAACAAAGAGAAGAAATAAATAGAAAGAAAGAAAAGATACGTAATAGAAAGAAAAGAAAGAAAGGCGTAATGAATAGAAAGAAACAAGCAAAGCAATAGACAGAATAGGAAGATGTGTAATGGAAAAGAAAGAAAGAAAGAAAGAAAGAAAGAAAGAAAGAAAGAAAGAAAGAAAGAAAGAAAGAAAGAAAGAAAAGAAAGAAAGAAAAAGAAAGAGACGGAATAAATAGAAAGAAAGAAAGAAAGAAAGAAAGAAAGAAAGAAAGAAAGAAAGAAAGAGATGGAATAAAAGAAAGAAATGAAGATACGGAAAAGAAAGAAAGAAAGAAAGAAAGAAAGAAAGAAAGAAAGAAAGAAAGAAAAAGAAAGAGACGGAATAAATAGAAAGAAAGAAAGAAAGAAAGAAAGAAAGAAAGAAAGAAAGAAAGAAAGAAAGAAAAAGAAAGAGACGGAATAAATAGAAAGAAAGAAAGAAAGAAAGAAAGAAAGAAAGAAAGAAAGAAAGAAAGAAAGAGATGGAATAAAAGAAAGAAATGAAGATACGGAAAAGAAAGAAAGAAAAGAAAAGAAAGAAAGAAAGAAAGAAAGAGAAAAATAAAAAAAAAAAAGAAAAAAGAAAGAAAGACAGAAAGAAAGAAAGAAAAAAAAGAAAGAAAGAAAGAGGGAAATAGGAAAAAGGAAAGAGAAAGAGACGGAATAAATAGAAAGATATGAAGATACTGAATAGAAGGAAAGAAAGTAACAAAGATACGAAGAAAAGAAAAAAGAAAGAAGGAAAACAAAAAGAAAGAAAGACTGGAAGAAAGAAATAGTCAGAATAGAAATAGACGTAATAGAAAAGATAAAAGAGAAAGAGACAGAATAAAAAGAAAGAAATGAAGATACGGAATAGAAAGAAAGAAAGAAAGAAAGAAAGAAAGAAAGAAAGAAAGAAAGAAAGTGTCACAGTAGAAAGATGCATAAAAGAATGAATTTTTGTTCACAATTTCACTCCAAGCATGCAATAAAAGCCAATGGAATGCAAAGGGTTACTGAAAGAGAAAGAATCAGAGAGAATAATGAAAGAAAATGGATCAAAAAATCAGATAACGATCGACATTGCATTGAAATTCTTGAAGATTGTAGTTGACAGGAAAGCAGGGTCCCGAAGAGAATTCCACAAGCAAAAAGTGCAAGAATAGAAACTCAGCACAACAATGTCAAGAGTAAAATTATGAGACCTACCTACCAATCTAGTAATACGTTTAAATTCTTGAAGTCGAGGTACAAACGATGAATGCTCATCAGAACAATTACCGTGAAAATATTTATAAAAGAGGGTAAGGGAAGCTCTGTTACGGCGGTGGTAAATTACTGAAGCCGAGATGCCAGGTTGGGACCGATAACGTTGCCGATTCTTCTTTGTATTTGTCAAGAATATATAGATATGAAGCAGAAGCGCCTGACCAGCGAAAGCTTTTGACAAATAATACTTGACTATTCAAAGTTAAAAATGTGTGACGAGATTGAAATGATTCTTTGTTATCATATAGACATATATTTTTTCTTCCCTTGTCGAAATACTATGAGGAAAAACCGACATTGAAAAATATATGAACATATTAAAGAAGGTTCTCCCTCTTTTTTGATAAGGCATATAATTGATTTATATTTAAGGACAAATTGCAAATTCAATTAAAATGATAATGTCCTTCATCTTTTATGACATAATCCTAACTTAATTGCTCGGAATAAAATGTTTTGAGTTTTGCGATTACAATATCTCCATATATCATTTTAATCTCTTCATAACTAGTGCATCATTTGAGATTTCACTATTCAACAAAGGCCTTTCCAAAATCTCTTTATGACAGTGGTTCTCAGCTTCTTTTGCTCAATGCACCTTTTTCACCATGACTCAAAATCTCATTCTCCACACCTTCCAAGACTGTCTGACTCAAAAAGTAAATTCCAAATAATATGCATATATTATTGAAAACATTTATTCGTTTCCATTTTAGTACAAATACGCTTACAAGGATTATTTGTATAGAGGAATTTTACTAATTTAATAGCAACAGAAAATGTTGATGGAATTTTAAATTTGAATATATGTACAGTAGTTTAATTCATCACTAATATATATAATAAATACGAATGTTACTGTGTCTCATTTTTTCAATTAAAGGGACACAACTCTCTAACTTTCAATAGCTCATGTTACAGAAATTTTGGATTTCCAATTTTCATTACTGCAATTGTTTTCAGCAATTTTTATGTGATTTTTTACACGAGTAACAGTTTTTGTGCGATAGCAATTTTATAACTTGAAAATAAATTGGGAATAATCTAAATTGATTCCGAAATCCAACGAAAGTCACCCATGATATAAAAATAATTTTTTATATGGAAAATAAGGACCTATGTACATTAAACTGTGTTTAAATTAAGTGGCGACAGAAGAATTATCGTTGAACTTTTAAAAGGTAAACTTATTTATTAATGCAATACTTAAATGGCGCAATCAATTTTGAGTTCTTCTGTAGTTTATTGTTTAAAAAGAAATCTCCACCAACAGAGGACCAGATTGCAATCAAAAGAGTTAAGTCTTCAGCGAGGAAAACAAAGTCCCGTGCAAATAAAAACCCAGATTAAATAGCAGACAGGAGAACTTCCAATGCTGAAAATATACAAAAACCTAAGCTTAAATACCGCCCAATGGGTCAATAAACAAAAATTTCAACAGAATACCAGGGTATTGTATTTCAGTAAACAAAACTTTAAATAAATCCTCAGGTTATTTAAATCAGTTTTGTTCGGATGTTGATTACGGTCAATGAGAAACTTGTAAAACAGTAAAAGTCTTTTCTTTCTCCTCAGAAACCCAGGCATTCCCTGGTGAGGGAAATCCCCCACCCCTCACACACACACACACAAACACACACACACACACACACACACCCCAATAGAGAACCCCTTCTCTATGCTATTCTCTGTTATATCTAATCAGGAATCCTGTCCATCTCATCATTTCATTTTTATCAGGTCTTTTCCTGATGAGATTGTTATCAATTATATACAACTCAGCCAGCTTTTTGCTTCATAATATGCTTTCTCGTCCTAACCATTTTCAAACATGTCACTTAATCACTTCTACGATATTTCTTGTCGTTGCTTTCTTAACCGCTATCTGTTTCTTAAATTTACCCTAAGGATTCCTCTTTCGATTGATCTTTGCGCGTTTCTTACTTTGATACAAAGCGATATCCATAGTGATCATTGTTTTGTTTTTTTTTGTTTGTTTGTTTTGTTTTTTTTTCGTTTTTTGTTTTTTTGCTAGTCTAGATTTTGATCTTGTCCCATTATTAGGATACCATAGTATACCCACAGATCGACCTTTCTGATTATGATGTCGTATATGTGGTGATCAATGAGGTTTCTTTGCTGGTCTACCTCTTGATCTTGTCCATTAATTTGAATCCCAT
Source organism: Acanthosepion pharaonis (assembly GCA_903632075.3). Lineage (NCBI taxonomy): Eukaryota > Metazoa > Mollusca > Cephalopoda > Sepiida > Sepiidae > Acanthosepion > Acanthosepion pharaonis. Next base: position 434,771 of record CAHIKZ030000948.1, read on the forward strand.
AATATAAGAACAGCTCAACCCTGTTCGTCTGATTACGGCGTCGTCTCTGAGTTGATTAAAAAAGGTTCGTGTTGGTTTACCTTTTGCTCTTATTCCATAATTAGGATCCCATAGTATGACCATTAGTATTCCCCTATTCTTGGCAGCCAAGAATAGGGGAATACTGAAGATAAAAGAAGAATGGGGAAACATCGATTAAACTACTTATTTATGAGAATAGATAACAGAACAAGTACAAAGAAGTGTACAAGAGATCAACAAGAGGCAGAAAGCTGTGGTGATCTATGATTTCTCGTATGCTAAAAGAATGTATATGTAGAATCCATTCAAAACATATATACACGCTTACATCTTAATGATGGTTAACACTATGTGCTCGTGTGTGGTGTGGGGACAATTACATATATTTCAAAGTTTCTTTCATTTTTTCATTTCATTTCAAAAATTAAATAAAAAAATAAATGAAACTTCTTTAGCTCAAAAAAGATAATATTTGATGCTCTAAATGTCACTAGAATGAAGAAAACCTTTTTCCACGGTTTATCAGATCATAATCTCAGGTTGTTTGCCGAAGAAACACCGTGAAGGCAGCTCTAAGTAGTATTGAGCTGCTAATGAAAGATGCCAACAATGCGCATGCTCATGTTTTGTGGAGCTTCCGGATAGCAGAATTCGATAACAAAAACTTGACGTATGATTTCATTTTGTCTTATACTTTACTGGGTTTTTTTTCTCTTTCTTTCTTTTATTTATTATTGTTTTTTGTTTTTTTTTATTGTATTATCAAACTTTTGCTTCATTTTACTCCAGTTTGTTTATAATAATATGATTACCTTCTTTTGTATTTTTTGGTTTACTTATAAAATTATGCTTCAGATTACGAAATGAAATATAAAACCTTTGGCTTGATTTTTTTTGTCTATTTTTATAGTTGACATAACATTAACTTTTTAGAAACTTTCAAGAAAATAGATAGATAGATAGATAGATAGATAGATAGATAGATAGATGAGAAAGTAAATAAAATAAAAGAATGATCAGAAAGAAACAAAGCAAGAATTGGTAACAGAAAGAGAGATGAATAGCCTGAGGTAGAGAAAGAAATGAATAGTGTGACATAGATAGATAGATAGATACAGATAGATAGATAGATTTACATTTCATTTTTCTTGATTTTGTCATACTTGTTTTATTTTATTTATTTAGGCCTTCTTTTGTTTATATTTTATTTTTTCAAATTTCATCTTTTTTAGCCTATCAATTTTAGCTTGCATTTTTTCTATTTTTTCTATATGAAATATATTACATATATTTATGCATGTTTCATTTTTTTACTTCTCTTATATACACTCGATTGAATATCAACGAAGATGACTTGAAAGTCATTTCCTTTTTGTTGTCGTGATATTATAATTATCTGAAAATAAATAAATAACGGGAAACTACTCTGTAATCACCCAAACTCCGATTCTGTTTAAAGTTTTCTTTATTTGTATTACTAATCCCTAATTAGCAGGAGTGTAGTGTTAAATACTTTTATTTTTCACATTAATTTTTTTTGTTATAAAGTGTAGAACTATTCATGGTGGAAGAAGAAAAATGATACCTGTATAAAAATATTTTTTGGACTTAAACGAACACTCGTTGCTATTTTTGTAATTCCAACGAATACTCGTTGTCACTTTCGTAATGATGGTTGTAGTAAGAGTACTTGCTCGATAATACTCACTCGAATAGTAATCCGTATAGTTATCTGAATAGAATAATAGTATAATGAATAGAGTAGAGAAATAGTATAGACAGGTGATATGTCCCGGAAAGGGATATATTTGTTCGAAGTATCAAAGTGGTTGTTGACTACTGTAACCGGGTAGGACAATCTAGCAGATAACCGTAGTGGACTGGTCCTCGTCGTACTGGTAGGCAATAGGCGTAGGCAATAGGCGAAGACAATAGGCGTAGCTCATGTACCTCCACATCAGTCTGTACTTATGGCTGACACCAGCCAATCATATTACGGTGAGGAGAACCCAGGTGTATGCATATTCATTACATCAACTAGAAATGCAGATCCGAATAGTATAGAGAGACTAGATGTGCAGATCAATCTAGACGTCACGCGACTTCCTATATATATGTTTCATCTACGGCCACGAGATCCACTTTATTCAATAATGCCTTCGTCTGTGTTTGCTCACTGGCGATCTACGTTCTAACTCCAGTGTCGGCAGCGACACTTTATTCCTAGAAAACAAATATGTTTGTTTTATTTTTTTTTTTAAATTCTATATAAAAATATTTAAAAAAAATAAAGCAACCAGTATTTCGCCACTATTTAATTTAATGCAGCTATTAGTAATCTTTTGAATATTTATACGATTTTCTTTTGAAATTTCGTAACACCCCCCCTTTGGATGATTATTATAGGGGCGAGCGGGACGTTGACACCACATTTTTATTATTATCAGTTCTCAAATTGGGCTGGAAAATGTTTTATTCTTCACCTTAGGGCATTATAACAGTATTACCCGACAAAAATTACGCTTCGATGTGCCATTTTATGTGTGCCCGTTGGAGACACACCACCAGCAGAAATTTAATTTTTCCGTATAAATCATAAGAATTTTTTTTATCTGTAATACTTTTTTTCCACATCTGTTTTTTGTAAATTATTCTTCCATTATAACTCTGCTGTATGTATATATATATATATATATATATATATATATATATATATATATATATATATATAAGTGAAATAAATCATTAGGAGGATTTGAAATAATTATAATTAAGTAATTCATCCATCGAGTCTAGAAGGATCCTCAACAGAATGCAAAAAGCACTGGACGGCCGTTTCTTCCTATATTTGGGACTCCATCAGCAGTTAGCATCCATGACCGAGAATCGAACCTGAATCGTTACACAAGCATTACATCAACTGTATCAATGGGCCTCGGTGACGATGAGGTATCTAAGAAGATTCGGTATAGTGCCACTCTTCACAAATTCCATGGTGTAACTTATCCGAGTTTCCCTAACACGAAGGACTGTGCCCCCCGACGGGCCACCTCTTCTATCCCCAAGACGCTCCATCCAAAAAATTAGAATCCGGTTCGAACAAGGATATACCAGTAAAAGAAATTATTTGGAGGATTTGAAATAATCATAATTAAGTAATTAGTAACTTCTTCATCACCAAGGCCCGTTGCTACAGTTGGTATGACGCTTGCGTCGTGTCGTAACGGTCCGCGCTCGATTCTCGGTAGTGAATGCGCACTGATGATGGGTCACAAATATAGGACGAAACGGCCGTACAGTGCTTTCTGCATTCTATTGAGGATTCTTCTAGACGATGTCTTACTGAATACACATATATATGTGTGTGTGTGTGTGCGTGTATATATATATATATATATTATGTGTCGATTAATTTTAATGATTGACTTTTGAAAATTGCGAATAATCCTTCTCAGACAATGAGAAAATTCTGTTAGAAATGTCCTCCTTGCTTGAGAAGGATTATTCGTTATTTGGAAAAGTCGATCATTAAAATGAATTGACAAAAAATATTTGTTGCCTTTAATAATATACGCCATAAAGAAGAATTGCTGTCTAAATTCACAGAATATATATATATATATATATATATATATATATATATATATATTTGGTTGGATTGGTGTGAGTTTGTATGTTAGCTCTATCTCTGATACTGAGCGCTTTCTAATAAGTACCGCGCATATAATATATAAATAATTTATATATATATATATATATATATATATATATATATATATATAATACACACTTTTTACACACACACACACATATATATATATATAGTTCATTCTGTTGTTTATTCATTGTCGTATTTACTCATTTGAAGTCGGCATTTAAAAACTAAAATTTGAATAATATATTAATTTTTCTTCAATTTCAAGCTTCCGTAACATTTTTTCTCTCTCTCTCTCTCTCTCTCTCTCTCTCCATTCTATCTTGTTCTCTCACGAACACATACACGCACGCTCGCACTGAATTTATTTTCCTCCATATTATATGCTTTTCAACTGATCTCAAGTACTTTTCCTATTCTCTTTATAGGGTTTGGTATGGAAGCTGTATTCTTGTTAGGCGTTGGTTATACTACAGACACCACCACAGCAATCATTTGTCTCACCTTAGCTGTCGGGTTCAGTGGCTTTGCCATATCAGGTAAGTCAGAAATTACCTCCTTAAAGACATTTTTCTCATATTTTTACAGGTCTCCTATTTTTTATAACTCTCCTATCCTTGCATAAAGAAAAAGAAATCCTGCATCTAAACCATCACCAAAAATCACCCCAGGCAAGGCAATAAAGCGACTAAGATGCAGAGAGAGTGAAAGAATATAAGAAAAAGAAAAAAAACATTATCAAGGAGCGAGAACAATAAAAGAACAGGATTTAAGAAAACATAAAATAACGTTTTGTGATTGAATCGCGGGACGTTTTATCTGTACAAGAAGATCATTGGTAGCAGGGAAGCAGGCAACTGAAGGAGGCTTCTATAGGCGAGAAGTACGAGAGAAAGAAAACACTTAGAATAGAAATTACTGTTATATCACGCTCTTTCATCACTAAAACTATGAGACCTAACAGCCAATCTAAGAGTACGCTTAAATTCAGACTTTGCATTTAAAATTTTGAAGATCAAATTTGACTTGAAAGTATGTCAGAAGAGAGTTCCCCAAGTGAGAAATGCGAGAAAAGGAACTGTTACCATAGAACTTACGGTCGACTCAAGCCATTTCAATTGTAAAATGATGAGACCTGGCCGTCAATCTAGCACTGCGCTTAAATTCATAAAGTTTAGTTACCATCTTTCCTTTTATGACGTAGGTGATCATGGGTCGGCACCTCCCTCTATTTCTTGCAGCTCTCAGCAAGTTCTTTCCCTCTGCTTCTTCCCCCAGATCACGTTCTGTCATACTCCTGCTCAAACTCTTCAGGTATGTCACGCGCTGCTTTTCCTTGTCTCTTTTTCCTTCTATTCGACCCATGAGTATCAGATTCTCCAGGCCCTCCTTCCTCATTATGTGTCCCAGAAACTTCAGCTGCCTCTTTCTGATGTTAAGTATAAGTCTTCTTCTTGTTTGGAACCTCTGTAAGACCTCATAGTTGCGCTTACGCTTGGTCCATGATATCCATAGCATCACAAGAAAGTTAATCAAAACAATTACTATGAATGTATTTATAGAAAATGGACAGGGAGGTTACATTACAACCGTGGACAAGTGACTGAAGCCGTGGTGCCAAGTTAAGACCAATGGCATTAGAGATTCTTCTTTGGGTTTTGTTAAGGATTTCTAAATATATAACTGAAGCACCAGACCATATATGGCAGCAATATTCAAAGCATCCAGTAGACTTATAAAACCAATATTTCTTGCAGCATATCCAGCAATTGATTCAATATAATCTTTCTAGTTCATGTCATCGGAAAACGTAAGCCTAAGAAGGAACACTGCATCACTCTCCTGGAAGATGATGAGATTTATGTTGCAGGAAATGCATTCTCGGGTGATTAACTATAAAATCAAATCGGTCTTATTCAATTATCAAAATATTTTCACTGCCTTTCTATCACCTTAAGGCACCTTTCAAATATAAATCGTATTCCATCATTTAAAATAAATAAAATACCGGTACCACTTTTGATTAGAGAAATTCTTTGAGAAATGTTTTCAATGACCGCATCTTGTTACAACTGCTGACCAAAGAAAGAATATTAGAGGAAGCAAAACAAATAATAGCACTTTGATTGCAGCCACAATACAGAGCTGATTATACTTCAAAGGCGCTTCTAAGATTTCCCTAAAAGTGTGCAAGAGACGGCATTGAGAACTTTTAATAATAAATAAAGAAAACAAAGATGGTATTCCACTCAGGTCGATTTTTAGCTGCCAAGTCTCTGTGTGCCAGCCTCTGAGTCGCTTCGTTGTAAATATAATTGACCCATTATTAGGAAAGTCAACTTCATATGTCCGAAACTCCGCGCACTTAAATAAATTATCAAAGATACTCCCATCCAATCCAACTAGATGGTGAGCCTGGGCGTGGTGAGTTAGTTCACCAAGTTACCCTCGGATTAAGCACTACTGGCATTGAGGGTGTTGTGGTAAACCCTCTGACAGTAGAATGAACTCTTCCTCCTCTCATAAATACCAACCGCGAGACTTCCTAAGGCATTCGATTGGGAAGCGGAGACGCAGTGTCAACCTACCGTTCGGACGTACACCTCTTCTTCCAACTGCTAATTACTAACATTCTTGTATATATCTGTTATTTCAATACACTTGTTTCAACCTACCTTTGTCTTCCGTGTCTTTCTGGCCCCTAAACTGGCCACAACAGAGGGACAGACTGGCCTTGAAATCATCCCTAGGCGAGCGGACCAGTATACCAAGAGATGACCTTGAGGAAGGTGGACAAACAACACACTTCGGAATGGGATCAGACATATATCGATAGGATGAAGGCTTAGTAATGGGTTCACCATTATCACCAACAACGGCAAACATATACACGGATGAATATGGTAATAAAGATGAGAACAACAGTCTGAACAATGTAAATAATGTAAATAATTACAATATCACATTTCAGAAATATAGACAGATATTAAAGAAAACAGCTAAATATGAATAAACCGATAGATCATTTTTATCTATCGCTTTGAGCGTTTGCAGATACAGAATATTATTATCCACATTCATCTCTCTCTCTCCCTCTCTCTCTCTCTCTCTCTCTCTCTCTACATATATATATATATATATATATGAGGAAAGACAGCTTGGAAAATTTAATACAGCCAGGACATGTTGAAGGACAGAAGACAGCAAATAATAACCTATTTAATGAGCTTGTGCAAATGATTGACAGAATAGGGATTGGGTGATCTACCAGAAATAGAAAATTTACTAGAAGTTACAAATGATGGGAAGTTGTGGAGAGCCATGATCACAAACGTCACGGAACATAAAATAAGAATGTGTGCAATGTCGTCCTATTCAGAAAAGAGAGCTGGCAGACTTTTTGTACAACTGACCCAATGGATAAGCGCTAGGGTTTTTTCCACGTTTGCTTTAGAGTAGTTATAGGCAAATTGCGGATCGATTGGCTTTATGGATGTCATACCTATTTTCATAAGGAAAATAAGCTTTCTTAAAACGTTTTCGTCATCACACACTGTCATGTTAACCCCAAAAACATAAACAACGATTAAGTGCAACGTTACTTAAATTTTGTAATTTTTTCGCTGAAGGTAACGTTGTCAGCATTTTGGTCCCAACGTGCGGCACCTTTGGAAAGTGTCTGAAAACCATTTGGGTAGACGGAACCCGTATGGAGCGTCGATAGCTGTGCTAACACGAAGTCACAAGTTACCGTGGTTTGTTCAAATTGTTGATCAAGCTAGATAACATGCTCTCTCCCAGCATATTTGCAATACAAATCACAAGGGCTCAGTTGAAGAAACACAAATGCGTCAAGCCGCCCTGAGTAGACGGGTATCCTACAAATGGGTATATATATATATATATATATATATATATATATATATATATATATATATATATATATAGCAAATATAAATATATATATATAAATATATATATGTATATTATATATATATTTAGTAAATGTAGTATATATATATATATATATATATATATTTAATAAATATAAATATATGTATATATAAATATAAATATATAGATATAGTTTATATATATATATATATATATATATATATATATATATATATAAACTAATTTAGCAAATCTGAAAATGAATAATACTAATTTTATGTTACTATATAGATCAACAATTCGCTCATGAGATGATAGGGACAGGTATGGTTTCAATTCAGTGTTACTAACCCAAGGTGCTTCAACAGCACCTTACGATAACAAGAGACATAATATATATATATATATATATATATATATATATATATATATACACACGTTGGTCCGAAGGTCTTGCCACCCCTAGGCAAGACTTTCGGACCAACGTATATATATATATATATATATATATATATATATATATATACATACACGTTGGTCCGAAAGTCTTGCCACCCCCTACTAAAAAGTAACTTGAACAATAGAAGAACAGTAATACAAAGCACATGTACTGGATTCAGTTTATTCACTTTCATTGACACTGTCACACATCGAGAAGGTCTGTATGAACACCAACATTTTCGTGTCAGCCATCTGAAATAGAAAATTATATTACATCGGGGCGACAAGACTTTTGGACCATCCTGTAGAATGAAATTGAAATGCAAAAAAAAAAGGACTTCAGACTTAGTAACGTTTCAATTGATGGCATCGGTTATAATTATACGTCGAGGGAAACACTGAAGAAGCAGGTACTCTTAACTTGAAATTTAGATATTACATTTCTGGCATGTGCAACCTAACCGGCTTCATACAGTATCCCAACGTATCTCTCTGTGTTGTTTTTAGACATGCCACAATTTTATTGTAGTAGTTTCGTCAAGAATATGATATATTCTTGTTTTTATAGTTGTTGTAGATTTTATAATAAGTTTAGATAAATTCTTTTCAATTATAGTCTTTATTGATTTGCTAGATCGTATTATGTGCCTATTTCTGTAAACATTTTCCCTTCAGTCATTCAATTGCATATTACTAAATATAACGTTTAAAATTCTAAAAAAGCTGCCGGGTTAATAAATAAAAAATAGGCAAATTGGACTTGAGTAATAATTTGTTATTCTCGTTCGTTTGTTCAGTCAGAGGTTTGCGGCAATACATGCGTATGTGCTCAGTTTTAATCTCCCGTGTAGTAAGGTTTTATGTAGCATATTACGCTAAGACAAGCAAATAACTGTATACAAATATGTAAACAGACTGGGACAGATAGATAGATAGATAGATAGATAGATAGATAGATAGATAGATAGATAGATAAACAGACTAGGATAGATAGATAAACAGACTAGGATAGATAGATAGATAGATAGATAGATAGATAGATAGATAGATAGATAGATAGATATGAACAGCCTAAGGAAGTAAATTTACTTCATTTGAATCATGAATAAATAGGTAGCGTTTCAGTTTTTCTTATCATTATATCCACTTCTATTTTTGCCTAATATTTGTTTTTTATTGGATAGATAGATAGATAGATAGATAGATAGATAGATAGATATGTATAGACTGCGATAGATAGATAGATAGATCGATAGATAGATAGATATGTATAGACTGCGATAGATAGATAGATAGATAGATAGATAGATAGATAGATATGTATAGACTGCGATAGATAGATAGATAGATAGATAGATAGATAGATAGATAGATATGTATAGACTGCGCTAGATAGATAGATAGATAGATAGATAGATAGATATGTATAGACTGAGATAGATAGATAGATAGATAGATAGATAGATAGATAGATAGATAGATAGATATGTATAGACTGCGCTAGATAGATAGATAGATAGATAGATAGATAGATAGATAGATAGATAGATAGATAGATAGATAGATATGTATAGACTGAGATAGATAGATATGTATAGACTGAGATAGATAGATAGATAGATAGATAGATAGATAGATATGAACAGCCTAAGGAAGTAAATTTACTTCATTTGAATCATGAATAAATAGGTAGCGTTTCAGTTTTTCTTATCATTATATCCACTTCTATTTTTTGCCTAATATTTGTTTTTTATTGGATAGATAGATAGATAGATAGATAGATAGATAGATAGATAGATAGATAGATAGATAGATATGTATAGACTGCGATAGATAGATAGATAGATCGATAGATAGATAGATATGTATAGACTGCGATAGATAGATAGATAGATAGATAGATAGATAGATAGATATGTATAGACTGCGATAAATAGATAGATAGATAGATAGATAGATAGATAGATAGATAGATAGATATGTATAGACTGCGCTAGATAGATAGATAGATAGATAGATAGATAGATGGATAGATATGTATAGACTGAGATAGATAGATAGATAGATAGATAGATAGATAGATAGATAGATAGATAGATATGTATAGACTGCGCTAGATAGATAGATAGATAGATAGATAGATAGATAGATAGATAGATAGATAGATAGATATGTATAGACTGAGATAGATAGATATGTATAGACTGAGATAGATAGATAGATAGATAGATAGATAGATAGATAGATAGATAGATAGATAGATAGATAGATAGAAGTGGTTACCAGAAGAATTCGTTCATCTTTATTAGTTGTCTCACTGTTGTGTCCTTGGGCCTGACGAAGCTTATCTTTCTAAATAACTGTATACAAAAATATGAAACAACTTTGATAGATAACGAGTAATCTGCAATAGGTAAATAGATAAATGTAATAAACCCTGCCTTCTTTTTGTTCGTTTTCCTACCATTTTACATTCACACGTTATCTTTTGTCATTTAGTTTTTCTTCCATTGTGCCCATCCATAATGCACTCAAGTAATTGGTTTTCGGCTCTGATCCGCAGAGACTTGCAAAGTAAACCTATCAATTAATGGAATCACATTGCCGGAGCGCAAGAGACGGACTGGCTTAAATGGTATTGGCCGACCAATCGTGTTAAACTCTTCTCTTCGTCAACTTGGCGTCCGTTCTTCGTCCGTCTCATCATCGTTCGTTGCCTTCTCCCTGCCCTTTTCACCTCTCTCATCCGATTTTCTTTCTTTCTTTCTTTTTTTTTCTACCCTTTCTACATTTCTTTATTTTTTTTCTCTTATTTCCTCCCTATCTATCTACGTATCTATCTATCTGCTTTATCTACATAAGCTCTCTTCTTTTTTTTCTATCTACGTGATTTGGGGAGATTGTAGAAATTGAATACAGAGAAATAGCCTTACTTTTTAAAAAAAAATATTCCCCGCTTTGTCCTAAATTTTCTCTCTCTTTCTCTTTCTCCCACTCTCTCTCTTTCTCTTTCTCTTTCTCTCTCTCACTCTCTCTCTCTTTCTCTTTCTCTCTCTCTCACTCTTTCTCTCTTTCTCTTTTTCTCTCTCTCTCTTTCTCTTTCTCTCTCTCTCTCTCGATACTTTTGTTGGGCGATGCTGTATACGTCATTTGATGAGCGATCACTCGGAATCGAACACAAGATCATTGATTTTTTTACGATGGTTGATAAATTCGAGTAACGTGCCTAGATAAAATGTTGCTCGGATCTCAGCAAATCTGTTAACGATACCCTCAGAATACATCGTCAGGCTTTTGGCGGATATTATTTAGGTTGAACACATGCCTATGTTTCAAGGCCTGTCGAGTGTTGGTTCAATAGTATGAGCGTTCAGGGCAACCAATTACCAGCAAAACGCCAGAAAATGTGAAAAAAAAAATCCAGTGCTTATACATTGGGACAGTTATTCAAAAATTCTATCGGCTCTCTTTTCTAAATACAACGACCTTACACACATTCTTATTTTATGTGCCGTGACGTTTGTGATCATGGCTCTCCACAACTTCCCATCATTTGTAACTTCTATTAACTTTTCTAATTCTGGTAGATACCCCAACCCCTATTTTGCCAATCATTTGCACAAGCTCATTAAATAGGTTATTATCTGCTGTCCTCTTTCCTTCTACACGTCCTGGGTGTATTAAATTTACCAAGCTGTATTCCTCATATATATATATATATATATATATATATATATAGTATTTGTCTTTTTACTCGTTTTGTTTTGTTTTTTCTTTGGACTTGGAGCTTAAACACTGGACGATTATTTTCGCCTTGTTTTAATGTTCTTGGTTCTTTCTTTTTTTTATTCCTCATTTTTCCTCGGGTACCGATTTGTTCTACTGCAAGTCGAGCTATCCGATGTTTTTCCAAACGAGTACCACCATTTATATACATACATACATAGATAGATAGATAGATAGATAGATAGATAGATAGATAGATGAGAATGCCTATCATGCTGAAATGTTTCTTAGCAATCGCATCTCGGACAGTGAACTTTGTCTATGTTGGTGCCTCACTATGTGGCGTTGTACTCGATTTTCATGTTTAATAAATAATGAACACCTCGACGTCTAGTTGTTAATAAGCTAGTCTAACAGACGATACCTTGTTTTAATGCCACGTGTCTTAAGGGAGGAGGCAGACATGACTCTCCACAGATTACTTTTCTCAATTATCTGTGAAATACCATGAATTCTTAGAAAAGATAGTGGAGTGATTTCCCGTTCATTCTACACAGCTGTGAATTTAGTCTACATTCTCCTAAACGAGCGGACACCCGTTAGAGACTCAAGTCCCTACTGTTATTTAACCCTTTGCTAGGGGGAGAAGCGGTGGATTCATATCTCACCCAATGGAATATATGTGAAATTAAACGCAACAGACTTGGCGAGTATTTGAACTCGGCTCGACTGATTCCAAACTCCGCTCCAGTTAACCACTACACTCTACGCTCACATTACAACTATCCAAGTGAATTCGATGTTCCCATACATTTGACTTTAGTTCTTATTTCTATAAACGTACCTACATGCGTGTGATTCATAGATAACTGAAGAATGATATGTTTATACAATCCTTTCTTCAACTTTGAATTCTCTCGTCTCTCTTGAACCTCTTTTTTTTCAGATTTTAACATCATTTTATTCATATTTTTATAATTTTATTTCAGTTGAGCTGGTATCATTATATTCCATTTATTTCACGGCCAATCGTTGTTTCTTGTACTTTTTCTTCTTTTTCTTCTGCTTTTTCTTCTTTTTCTTGTTCTTTTTAGCCTTCTTGTTCTTCTTTTTAGCCTTCTTCTTCTTCTTGTTTTTGTTGTTCTTCTTCTTTCTCTTCTTTTTGTTGTTCTTTTTAGCCGTCTTGTTCTGCTTTTTCTTTTTAGCCTTTTTCTTCTTCTTCTTCTTCTTCTTCTTCTTCTTACACTGCTTTTCCTTCATCTTCTTCACGTTCTTCTTTATGTTTATTCTTTTTCCTCTTCTTTTTCTTCTTCTCTTTCTCCATGTTCTTGTTTTTTGTTCTTGTTGTGTTTGTTCTTCTTTCATCTTCTTCATGTTCTTCTTCTTCGTTATTTTCTTCTTTTTTCTTCTTCATATTCTTCTTGTTTTTCTTCTTCTTGTTCTTGCTCTTCTTCTTCATCTTCTTCTTCATGTTTTTCTTCTTCTTTTTCTTTTTTCTTCTTCATATTCTTCTTGTTTTTCTTCTTCTTGTTCTTGCTCTTCTTCTTCATCTTCTTCTTCATGTTTTTCTTCTTTTTCTTCTTTTTTCTTCTTCATATTCTTCTTGTTTTTCTTCTTGATGTTCTTGATCTTTTTCTTTTTCTATTCCTTCTTCTTCTTCTTTTTCTTTTTCTTCGTGTTCCTTTTCTTCTTACTCTTATTCTTATTGTACGTGATTTTCTTTTTCTTCTTCTTTTTCTTCCTATTGTTCTTTTTTCTCTTCTATGTTCTTCTTCTTTTCTTCTTCTTCTTCTTTTCTTCTTCTTCTTCTTTTCTTCTTCTTCTTTTTCTTCTTCCTTTCATTCTTGCTCTCTTTCTTCTTCATTTTGTTCTTCTTTTCTTGTTCTTTTTTTGCATTTCTTCTTCACTTCAATTTTCATTTTAATATTTTATCCAACTTTCTCTATTTCTGATTTCACAAGGTTTTTCCCCACTTTGACATTTGTAATAAAAGATATGCACAAAGTTTGTATTCAACAACACATTACGATGTGCTTGTCAGTCACGGAGGAGAAAATAAATCGTTTTAAGTTTTGACTGAAGCTGTCATGAGCAGATCATTTGCTGTTGACATTTGTCGATATGGAAATATCTTATGTCGTAGACTATACTTGATGCAGTCGAGATCTTTTTACAAATTTCCTCACGCACACACACAAACACACACAAATATATATATATATATATATATATATATATATATATATATATATATATATATATATACGTTTTTGTGTGTATACGTATGTAATTGTGAATGTACAAATATATACATACTAAATAGGAATATGCATATATTTATTCATATGCATATGAATGAATATATATATATATATATATATATATATATATATATATATATGTCCGAACATCTACATATATATTTCTATACTTGCATATATATATATATATATATATATATATATATATGGCCGAACGTCTACATATATATTTATATATATATATATATATATATATATATATATATATATATATATATATATATATATGTGTGTGTGTGTGTGTGTGTGTGTGTGTGTGCATATGCATATGTGTATTCATGCATATATGCAAGCATATTCATTTATACATAGACGGGCTTACACATATTTGTTATAATTGCAAAAAAAATGTCAGACCTCTTTAGATTTTTTTAGTCTTCAAAATCAGTAAATATGTGTGTGTGTTCATTTTTTAAATCAATGCATACATGTTTACATATATAGGCACATATGTATTGTTTAAGATTTACTATATTTCTAAAGGATTGCTTGTACATATCACCAATGTATATATAAATGTAACATATATATATATTATAGTAAAAAGAAAACTTCGTTTATAACAGACAACGAATGTCTATTATGTTTGATCAACGAGCCGTTCTATAAGAAGTATGTACATATATATGTATATGTTCAGATTGATCCTCACTTGGTGCCCCATACTCTTGGCTTTGTGCCACATATAAGCTACTCTTGGAAAATCGCTATTGGGCACTTCGACGTGGCGTAATTGTTAGCAAGCTTGTCTAGCTAGATTCATTAAAACTGAATAATGAGTTCGATCCTCACTGGGTGCTCCACACATCGCCTAGAAAATCATTTGGGCACCTCGAGGCGGTGTAATGGTTAGCAAGCTGGTCTAGCTAGAACAATTACGACTGAGTAGTGACTTCGACCCTCACAAGATGCCTCGTATTTTCGGACTTGTGTCACATCTAAACTATGCTTGGAAATCACTATATATGTATATGGTGTTATAAACACTGTTGGCAAAGAAATCAACATTGACTAATGACTGTTTCATGCTTTACTGATAGCCGAAAGCGTGAGGTACTGATTCTTATTTTCACACACAATATATATATATATATATATATACACGAAGAAATATACTCTTAATGTGTGCTATATTTATGGGATAAAGTGCTCAATATCAGAGATAGAGCGTGTGTAATTATAAGATATAAATTAAAAAAGATAAACATATAAGATAAGAAATAAAAATAAAAACAAACATAAATATATAAACAAATAAACGACTTCCGGCAAAATAACCGCCAAAACAGACTACTCACAATGCACCACTGATCCATATATATAAATAGCCGAGAAAAAAAACAACACTCGTAGCCTGACGATTGCGTCTAGCATGAAATAGCGTGTCGCCTCTAAAGTGTTGACTTCAATGTTCACTTTATATATATATATATATATATATATATATATATATAAAATAAGTTTTTATTATTTCTACACCAGGATAAAATAGTTTTAAGGACAAGGATCATAATTTTATTATTAAAATAGATACAAAAGTATCACGCTTAAGATTTAAGATTTTAGGCGCCTTTCGACAGATACTTCTTCAGAAACTAAATTGTCGGCAATATAAAACGAAACAGTTGATAAGAAAAAATTTTATCAACAACTGATATTAAGAATAAATTACCAACTAGTGTATGCAATTGGGGAAGAGAGAAAAAAAATTTTACTAATTTTCTTCCTAGTCAGGCAATTGTTTCCCCGAATAAGACCAACTTGTATTTCAACTCCCGTTGTCTACACAAGGCAGGACGTTGCAAGTAAATAATGATAGACCCCAGGATGTTTAAATGGAGTCTCATCTGTGCCCTGTGCAAGACAGAAAAGAAAATCAGGAGAATAATTCTTCCTGCAAACAAGAGAAAAGGTGCTCACCGATCGCAAAATCATGAGTTTGCGAACGCCCGGTTGTTACAGGCTCGTGTCTCCGCATCTGGCCCGGGACATGCTGGGCGATCCTAACCGCCAACATCTGGTTGGTCTTGCTCACATAGTGTTGAAACTTGACTAATGCATGGAATAATAATGCAACACAAAATGTACTTAGAACAAAATGTATTGAAACAAGAAAGTGTACACAATATTTACATATAGTATTTTGTATATTCCTGGGAAGTGTGTTGACTTAGTCGCAGTCGGGCAGAGTCTCTGGATTGAATCTCTTGATTCCTCTCCTCTCTTCCCGGTACCAACCATATTTATATGGTCGGTACTCCACTATGCAAATTAGGTGGATCCTACCACAACACATAGTTGATCTCATATCGACATTAATATTGATATATTACCAAACTTTGTTGATCGGAAGGCAAGTGGGGAATGACGTCCTTGTGGTAAAAATTCTCCAGACCATAACGGCATTGAAATGCCGTTTAATAGAATTAGAAATTTTGTCGGCATATGTTTGACTCCCGGGAGACTCACATAAACAGAACACTTAAAAGGGCAATATTTCTTAACCTCATTGTAGATGTTACAACACATTCGGGGTAACCATTCATTAACAGCTGTTTAATTTCACTTAGAACACAACATTAAAGCACGATGAGTAAGGGTACTAATAAGATTAATCTTCCTGGTTCTGGGAGCAAATGAATCCCGAGTTAAGTAAACCCCAGAAAAAGTGGGTTTATGGTAAACACTGATAAGAAATCCCAAAGGTGTTCTTTCTACCAATACATCAAAGAAAGGGAGGTGATTATTTTCTTCTATCTCCATGAGTCTGTTAACTCTGGAATGTCACAGGCTCGTGTCTCTGCACCTGGCCCGGGACATGTTGGGCGATCCTAATCTCTAACATCTGGATGGCCTTGCCCACATAGTTGATCTCATATCGACATTTATATTGATATATTACCAAATCTTGTTGATTGGTAGGCAAGGGGGGGTCCTAGTTGTAAAAATACTTCAGACCATAAGGGAATTGAAACACCGTTTAATAGAATCAGAAATTTTGTCAGCATATGTTTGACTCCTGAGACCAATCCACGAGAGCCTCACATAAACAGGACACTTAGAAGGACCATATTTCTTAATCTCATTGAACTTAACGATCTTTTGCTCAATGGTAGATGTTACAGCACATTCTAGGTAACCATTCATTAATAACATCTGTTTAATTTTCTTTAACTCAGCGTCAAATCTGCACTCAGAACACAACATCAAAGAGTAAGGGTATTAATAAGATTAATTTTCCTGGATTTGGGAGCAAATGAATCCCAAGTTAGGTAAAGCACAGAAAAGTGGGTTTACGATAAACACTGGTAAGAAAGCTCAATATATATATATATATATATATATATATATATATATATATATATATATATAGGGGGATGTATAATAGTATCCGAAAAAAGTGGAAATAATGAGACAAAATGGAGAATATTTTCTCCGGCGTGACGGGTGTTGAGTTCGGCTTCTTCAGTTCGGAATAAACGTATACTTACAACTAGAAATATTAAACTTATATACCTGGGTAAACATAATGAGGAAAAAAGTCTTGGTGAATTTAAGACTCACATGACATAGTGAAGGCAAAGTAACAAACGAAAACCGCGAGTAATCTGATTAATACGGTAAAATGAATGGGTGACAAAACAAAGGTAAAGAATGATGGTAAAAAGCTCAGATTTTACTTAGACCAACAAGAGATAAGAAGTTGTGGTGAGCCGTGATTGCCTATGTCCTGAAAGGACAAGGCACACAAAAGAACAAGTCTTGGTATCTACCAAACCACAGCAAGATGAGATTTTTACTGCTTCTTAAAGTGCTTTCTAAAAGCTAAATAAAGTATTAAGAAACAGAAAAAAAATCGTTAGAACTGTTATGTAACATCAGTCATATAATTCAATTAATGCTGGACAATCACCTCACAGATGAAGAAGAAACTTGAAGCAACGGAAATGTGGCTCTACAGAAAGATGCTGAGAATTCCATGGAACGAACATGTGAGCAACGACGAAGTTTTAGAGAAAGTGGGATCAAAAAGGAGACTTATACTTAACATCAGAAAGAGACAGTTGAAATTTCTAGGGCACATTAGGAAGAAAGAGGGTTTAGAAAATTTAACACTCACAGGACCTATTGAAGGCAAGAGGAGCAGAGGAAAGCAGTGCGTAACCTACCTAACGAGGTTGTGCAAATGTTTAGCCGAACCTGGATTAGGAGATATGGTAAAAGGACAAACTTTACTAAAGGAAATTGTAAAGAAAGGACTTGGCACATAGAAGATAATAGACAGAAAAGATGTTATAAGAACTCCTACAAAATGTAGTGAAGTAAAACGAGAATAAAGGCATAGACATCAATTGCAAGAAGACAGAAATCATGGTTGTTATGAAAAGGAACAATGTTAATTAGAAATTGGAAATATTGAAATCAAACAAGAACAACAATTTAAATAGCTGGGAAATATTTTAACAGTGAATGGAAAGTTCGTCATTGAAACTTACGTTAGCGAAAGATACTTTTCAAAAGCTAAGCAAAGTAATAAGAAACATAAGAACAGATTACTGAACTGTAACATGATAATGGTCCTCCTATATGGCAGAAAATGTTGGATAATCTCCTCACAGGTGAAGAAGAGACTTGAAGTAACAGAAATGGGGTTCTACAGAATGATACCGAGAATAATATGGACCGACAAGTTCTAGAGAAAATGGTAACAAAAAGGAAACTTATACTTAACATCAAAAAGAAAGCTGAAATTTTTTGAGCAAATAATGAGAAAAGAGGACTTGGGAAATTTAATACTCACAGAGCAGACTGATGGCAACAGAGACAAAGAAAAGCAACGCGGAAGATACCCAGCGAGCTTAAGTAAAAATATGTCGGAATAAATTTTAGCAGCGATAACAAAAAGACAAAATTTATTAAGAGCTACAAAGGACAGGAAGTTGTGGAGAGTCATTATTGCCAACTTCCCCAACGGACACAGCACATCTATATATATAAAATGTGTAGCCTCTGTCCGTCTGTTTGTTATAGAACTCCTATTAGGATTTTCGAGATAGGCCCCCATAACCACATACATTCTGGAACTACATTAACCAGAGTACTTGGATAAGTATATTTCATTTTGATCAAAGGGGGGTCTTCATGGCGGGGATACAAAGCTGCCACTGAAAATTTTCTTCCCTTTGATTTAAATTACCTTTAAATTTGAACAAGGGAATGATTCCTATCCAAAAGAATGATTCCTATCGAAAAGAAAAGCTTGAGAAAGCTGAAAGATGGCAGTCACTTCGGCAAGATCCAAATGAAACAATATGGACGTCAAGTTGAGCAAGAAATCACCAATCAGTGGGTAGTGTCTTACAAAACATATTTGTTGAGACAATTCAACTGTCATATCAATGTTGATAACTGCTCATCAATTCATTCAATCAAGTATTGCATCAAATACATATTAAAGGGGTCAGATCAAGCTATTTTTGCACACGCACCCACTGAAAATCTTTTTTCCCTTAATTTAAATTTGAACAAGGAGATGGCTGCTATCCAAAATGAAGAAGGAGAAAGCCAGAAGATGGAGGTCACATTGGCAAGATCATTGTGTAATACTGAAATGCATCATTTTTCTCCACAAATTATAACAATGATTTAAAATCAATCATCATTTTCTTACAAAACAAATGTGTGACATACAGCAAAGGGCGGATAATTCAGCTGGTACAGTAAGAAAAGTGAAACACTCATTGTAAACTGCGAGACAAGTTTCTTAAATATGGAATGACGGTAGACACTGAAATAGTCACTTAAATTTACTTTAGTCCACGTGATTTGGTCACTCTATTCGAATCGAACCCACAACGCTACTGAATTGTTCTTCTAGATGTGCCTGGCAACAATCCCTCTACTTAAGGTGCACATGCGTGCATCTTAATGTGCTTTTTTTAATGTGATGTGCACAATTATTTGAGTACCTGACAAGGCATATATCCTTATAAATGATTATTTTATGTTTGTATATGTATTTGCTTGAGAACTTTGCGTCCATTTTTCTTGGATTATGTCTTTCAAATGTTCTGTCAACGAATCTTTTGTATATTGTCATTTTTTTCATCTTTATATTGATATTATATCCTTATATTTAGGTTCTGTTCACGTTTTATTTCTTTTCGACTTGTTTCTTTCATTTTTATCATCTTGCCTTCTGTATTCGTTCCAGTATTACAAGATACAGAGGGAAATATATCCTAGCTGAATAGCTTAAGAAATCCACCTGAGACTCGTATATCAATTTCCCGCGTCGCTCACAAAAATAAAAGCAGAAAGCAGACGACATTCTAAATAGTCATTTTGTTTTGTTTTGTTTTTTTTTTTAAATATTCATGTTACTAAGATTTTTGGTTGTTGAGGACTGATGACACATAAAGGATGAAAAACTAAATAAAGAAAAAAAGCGGAAATCATTGACAACCAGAAAAAAAGTAAATATCTGCAAAAATTAAAATTGCAGTGAAAGCTATAAATTAACAAAAATATGAAGGACAGGAAAACCATCTAAAAATAGAGAGAAATAAGAATAAAATATGAATACATGAAAATGGCAGAAGGTAATATTCAGACGGAAAATATTAAAGTCAAATTAAAAGAAGTAGGTTGTTATTATTTACTAAGCTTAGATTGATATATTATACGTATTGTAAAAACAATGAATGATTTGAAGTCACTAAGTAAATAGCTAAGAAGTTTACCACGCTATTTATCCAGGCCGACATTCCCAGGAAATTGGTTTATTCAAAGTATTTTGGAAGTTTAGCCTAGAATATAGGCCAAATTTATAGTTCTCTTGAAAAGGATTGAACTCACTACACCATATCTGCTAGACTATCTCGCTGACAATTATCCAGTGACAACGTTACTTGATTACAAAGGATTGAATTCACTGACATCGCGAATTGATCTGCGAGACGAATTTGGGAGCTACGACCTTATGTCTGCTTAACAATCTCAGAAATTGTTAAAGGCGTAAAATTTGAGAAAAATCATTTCTTTCCAACATACAAACGCCCATGTTTGCAGCCCAACATGACCCAATGTAATCCGTATTTCGAAATTATTCGAAATGAATTATCCGAAAAGCAGAACTGATATATATATATATATATATATATATATATGAAGAAATATAGTTTTAAGGTGTGTTATATTTATGGGATAAAGTTCTCAATATCAGCGATAGACCGTATGTAAATATAAATATAAAAGTGAACATTGAAGTCAGCACTCAGAGGCGATTTTATGTATGTATGTATAAATTTATATATAAATTTTTATATATATAAAATATAAATTATCAGAAAAGCAGAACTGATATATATATATATATATATATATATATATATATAATGATTTCAAATCGTCTCCGCCTGTTAATGGGTTAAGGGTTTCGTGATCATTAGTACAAATTTGTCACAACACCAAATGTTTGTAAGCACAATGTTCTTGATGCTTTGTTTAATGATCTTTACTTGTACTAACAATAGAGAAAAAAGCACAAGACGACTCGCTGCTATATGGCTGAAAACCGGCCTCGTTTTATTCGGCAGGTTGAATGGAGAAAGACAAATATATGATAAACAAGAGACAAGTTATTCAATTTGTCTGGCAATTTCAAACAGTTTTGATTAAAGCGTGATCGGCATCGTAGCGCTGGTTGTTCGAAAAAGAACGTGAATCTTTGATGGTAAATCTAGATCAGCGTTTGGAGTCGTCCCCTTGATTGGTCATGTACTACCACAACGTGTCATGGCCTCCTTTAATCATTCCATGTAAGTTAATGAAATATCCTTTGATTACGCCATCCATAATTATCATGCAAAATATATGACACAAAGCTTAGCTTTGTAAAGCGCGAGGACTGTGAGGCAACTATCGAGGACCAAACACACTACAAATTCGCTTCTTCTCTATATCTTCCTTCTTCCGCTTTCTATCTTCTTCTCTTCCGCTTTTACGAGTTTTAAGAATCAAAGATATATGCTAACGCCTCAAACGTGACGAATGCCAGTCTCTTGCGTCAACATTTAAGGTAAGCCTGCCAAAGCCCAGATCTAGTAAATAAAACCTCACAGTATAAAAAGTATCGAAAACAATAAAAGTTGTTTCTACTAAACCTACTACAGTAGTTCCATCTTTTATTTTTCTCTTAATAGTGGACTCCTTTTAAAATAGTGGATCGATGAATTACCTCCCTTTCCTCATTGCAATTTTTCATTCCCCTTACATCAGTTATTGCTTAAAACATTTTTTTCTATTACAACTCGCTTATCTCAGTTGTAAATTGACTTCGGCGTGATATGATCGATATTTACTGGTTCGATACTGTCTCATTGATTGTGTCTTGCACACCGTCCTAAAGAACAGGTATCGAATGCACGCGGTACACAAGCAGGCGCCATTTTTTTTTCTATCGGGTAAGGAGAAGAAAGACATGAGAAAGAACAATGTGGGTTAGGAAGGTACGGGCAAGGTATTACGTCATAGGAACTCAAGTGAAAGGCCCTACCCTACATCGGTACATGTCCACCAAAAATTCGTTAAATAATGGCTGATTCCACCCACTTTGACGTATTTTTATAGTTTTTTTTTTCATCTCTAAATGTTCCTAATATTTTTCTCTTTGTCTTTCATTTTATCTTTTCTATTTTTTTCTCTATCTCTCTTTTCTTCTTTTCTGATCTCTTTGTCTCTTTTTCTGACTCTTTCTGCGTCCACCCTCTTCTTCATTCTACTCTTTTTTTTTCTTTTTTTCCTTCGTTTCATCTTTTTTTTTTCCTTTTTTTCTTTCGTCTTTCTAGCTTCTTTTCTATCTATTATTTTTTCCTCTTTGAACTTTTTCTTTCTACCTTCATACTGATATATCTATTACTACTCATTTTACCTTTTCTTCTTCTTCTTCTTCTTCTTCTTATTATTATTATTATTATTTATTATTATTATTATTCGTTCATTCATTCTTTCCCTTTAGTTTATTAGTTGGCACGTACGTTAAACCCTCCCAATACCTCATAAATAATGGATTATTCTTTTTTCATCATTTGACGAAAAAGATATATCACTGACTCTGCTTGATTCCAGTGAAAGAAAGAAAGAAAGAAAGAAAGAAAGAAAGAAAGAAAGCACGTGAGTGAGTGAAGTGAGAGGGGGTGGTAATGCTCTCATGTGTTTAACATCTGCTCCAGTGAAATGGAAAAACTTCTCATTTGACAATGACCTGCATTTATATACATGATTGTTATTTCAATATCTTTTTCAAGTTGTTAAGCTCAAATATTTAACGATGCAGTAGGAGAATTTCCATGTGTATTATATAGTCGTAGAATTCGCTAGAGGTTTTATTCAATCATTACCTTAAGTATTAAGATTCTTCAGAAAACTCAAAAAAGGAAAATCGTGAAATGTTCACGGTTACTACTACTACTACTACTAATAATAATAATAATAATAATAATAATTATTATTATTATTATTATTATTATTATTATTAATAGTAGTATTTCATGCTAATAATTTCATTCGCCATTATATTAAGCGATGCTATCAAGAATCGAGACTGAAACAAATTGCGAATGAAATATCTAGAAGCGAAGATTACCATAATTTTGCACCAGGTCAAAACAACGAAAAACATTGCAAATTCCATTAGTCATCAATTGGCACCAAAATTTTGCTGGAATTTCGAAAATACTAAACGACAGTTATTTGTTTTACGGCATATCAACCTCAACTTTTGTCAAAAATTTATTTTTGGTAATATTTTTTTCCTCAAAAATGTTTAGCTGGTAATATAATTTCAAAAAATGAATTGCTGGTAATATTTTTTTTTTCAAAAACGTCTTGCTGGTAATAGTTTTTCTTCTTCAAAAATTTATTTCAGGCAATAATTTGTTTTTACAAAGTATTTCTGGTATTAAAACCTAGTTTTGCACTTTCATAATGTTTTTTACCTCAGTTTCGGGTTTAACTATTTGCCCATAGCTGGGATCCTAACAGGTGCTACCACCCCAGGTCAGGGTGGACCTGGAGCACAAGCAATTAAGAGGAGGTTTCACGCTCCACAAAGCCTCCTGATCAGAGGCCTTGCTGTTGGACGTAGTTTATCGTCTTACCCTGGACGTGGATGTAGTTTATCGTCATACCCAGGACGGGATTTAATTTTAAAATAGCTCAAAGTGATTTATGGACGATTTAAAAAAGTGATTTATATATCAGTCACCTAATGTCAAATTTGGTTCTTGGCAATAATAGTTTGTTTTTTTTAAATAATAACGTAAATTAACGTGGAAAAGTGAAGGAATTCCATGCACGAGATGAACGATGATGTGAGAAGCCAAATGATTTTGTGGAATGCTTTTTAAAGTGGAAAGGTCGCTGAGATAAGTATTTAAGATCCTAAGAGGGCTATTTTGTAGAGGTCGAATACACGAAATCGAAAGGAGAAATCGCGGTTCCGAGTTCGAATTCCACTTGAGTTTAATACATTCACTTACATGACTATCCTTAGGAAAGGTATGAATCTATCTCTTCTCTGCGGATATGTAGGGCCCTATAGCCTTGGTTGGCGACTAGTCTAGGAAAATTCCAAACTCTGAATTCAAAACCAGCCAGGAGAGGATTGCGTTCCGTCAGACTATCTTTACCAGGAAACACTACTGCTGCTGCGGCTGGAGTACGTATGGTGCCATTACAACCTTAATGGGTTATGTGTCTCGTGATCGTGAAGGCGCCATTACTCTAAGCACAAAAAAAAAAAAAAAAGAATTAATAAATAAATAAATAAAAAATTTCTATTTTTGCGTAAGTCTATAAACATACTCTATGGCAACAATTACTTTGAATTATTAATAGTGGTCAATAATAAAATGTTCACGCAGCAAGCGTTTTCCGATTAGAAACGTGACAAAGTCTATATCGCTGCTTCTCCACTTTCTAAAGCAGTGAAACAGAAGATGTGTGTAATGTCCTGTACTTAAGTACGGGTCGACCCTCATTAATACCGTAAGCTTGGCACTTGATACTGATGTAGGAGATTTTTGAACCAGTTTATCTTGAGGTAGAAATAGAAAAATAGAGTATATGTAACGATAGAATTTATATAGATATAAACTTCGCTGAAATAATTCAAGCATGTAATCCTATGAAAACAAAACTACGATATTTAAAATAGAAATGTACGAGGTCAGATCAAAAAGTATTGGGACTGTCGCTATGGTAAAGGAGATGAAGTCGACCTTGAACTCAGTCGCGCATACAGACTGTTATAACGTTTTCGCTCACTTCTGTTGTTTATAGCAGTGCTTGGAAGGAAAGTGTGTAGAGTGTGGTCGTCTCACAACACCACAGAGGTTCTATCAGTGGCCATGGCTTGTGCAGCAGTTTTAGCCAAACACAACATTCCCATGGTCCAACAACCACTATATTTCACAGATCACGCCCCTTATGACTTGTTCCTCATCAAAAATCAAATCCCACTTGAAAGGAAGATTTCATGTTGCTTATAGCAGTGCTTGGAAGGAAAGTGTGTAGTGTGTGGTAGTCTCACCACACCACAGAGCTTCCATCAGTGGCCATGGCTTGTGCAGCAGTTTTATCCAAACACAACATTCCCAAGGTCCGACAACCACTATATTTCACAGATCACGCCCCTTATGACTTTTTCCTCTTCAAAAATCAAATCCAGCTTGAAAGGAACAAGATTTCAAGACGTCGAGGAAATGCAACAGAATGTGATGAGGCGGTTAGTCGTTATCCTAAAAGCGGAATTCCGGGAATGCTGCCATCAATGTAAACAACGCTGGATAAAGTCTGTGGTTTCAGATGGGGTTTACTTCGAAGGAGATTAAATTGCCGAATTGTTTTCTTTTTATTGTACTAGTCTCGATATTTTTATCAGGTCTCGAATGTAAAATAATATTTTATATATATTAAATAAGCAACGAAAGTTTTATTAAAATTCAATAATTACGTAATTTTTGGTAGTTTTTATTTTTTGGGGTTTTGTTTATTACAGCGGAGCTCTCATTCAGCTAAAAAAAATTAAAAATTCACAATTTTGCGATTATTTTTGTTAAGATCACATTTAGCACTTTTCATAAATATTTCTAGTTTTATAAACATTTCATTTAATTTTTTTTCCGGTTCTATAAACATTTCATATTTAACACATTTGGCAAATATCTCCAGTTCCATCAACAATTCACATTTAGAACGTTTGACAAATATCCTGTTCTATAAAAAAAAAATTCATATTTAGCATTTTTGATAAATAACTTCGGTTCTATAAACAATTCACATTTAACTCTTTTGACAAATATCTTCGGTTCTATAAACATTTCATATTTTCAGTTTTAATTTAATTTTCTCTCATAATTACGTATTTTCCAATGGAACAAGTTTTTGTCGAACAGAAATATATGTAGCTTTGTATACAGTCTTTTATTTCATGAGAATATTTCAAGAAACAGACTGAACCCACTAGCGCCACCGCTTTTCAAACATCGAACCCATTTCACTATTTTAGAATATACATATTCCATTTTAGCTTAAAGGTCTTATATGAGATGTGTGTCTTTTTTACTACTGCGGAATTCAGTTTCTAACTCTATAAGCACTGGGAATTTTTAGCATATGGCTAAAAATTATTATTATTATTATTATTCGCCACCTTAGCCTGTCTTCTCTTTTTATTAATGTCTATTTTATCTTTCATCATTCTTAACATTTTTCTTTCATTCTTTCTTTCTTTCTTTTTTTCTTTTCTCCTTAGCACATTTTCATTATATCCGACTTCATATGTACACAATTTTTAGTATAATCTGGCTCTTGCAAAGATAGTCAGGTACCTTCTAGAGCGCTATAGCGCAAATAGACGTTAGAGGCAAGGAGCCTCATTGAGAGTTCAGCCACTAAAGAAAACTGGCACGATTTTTTTATAAGATGAAAAATTCCCACAGCCATAACTATTCAAGATGGCATTTGTAGTTGGTACAGAAGAGTTGACTATTTAACCATTCTCTTTTTTCTCTCAATTCTTTTTCAACGCATGCGCACGCATGCACAACTATAGGCGGATGAACCATATTCAAATTCTTAAGTCAAGTAAACAGCGTTTATTTTGCGTTACAGTCTATGCCGTTGCCCTGCGCGTGCGATAATAAATACGCAGATTTATTCACATTTCTTTAGGCTAATCGATACTGCTTATCTATCAACCTAAATGTCTACCATGATTAATTTTCGACGTCTGATCAGTACTAATTACTGCCACGTACTTTCTAATAGTTTTCGCTTTGTTGTCGATAAACTCTTTTGATATGCTTCAGTAACAAACTGAAAAGTCCTCGACTCAAACCAAGAATTAGTTCGAAAAATATTTCTGAGGTTTGTTCTGATTTTGAGAAGTGGGTTAGCCGAGAACTTTTCATCTCCTCCTCATAGAGATTATACTTATATATGAATATTTTGTTAATTCATCTTTCTTATGTATATTTTATATATCTTATATACATATGTATATATATATATATATATATATATATATATATATATATATATATATATATATATATATATATAATATATATATATATATATATATATATATATATATATATATATATATATATATATATATATATAATTATTTATTTAAAAATATGATTCCAACGTTACACAAGAGTTCTCATGTTTCAAAACAAGAGCCGAAAACTTCAATATAATTATTTGAATTAAATTGAATTAAAGTACTAAGCTCTGTTCCATCTCTCTACCTATCTAGCTACCTGTTACAGACTCATTATCTATTCATTTTAGTCTCATGCTGTATCTATTTATTTCCTCTCCCTTTCCCTCCATTTATTTATCTATCTATCTGTCTATCTATCTATCTATTACTGTATCCTAACTATATTTTAACTCTCTAACAGCTAACTTTTTCTTACCTATTCCTAGTTCTAATTTCTTTTGATTACCGCTCATAATTTATGCTAAGCTTGAGTTAGTGTGGCTCAAAAGCTACAAGAGGAGAGTAATCAATGCAGCTTCATTAAACTAATGATAGCTAATGATGATTGATAACTTGAAACTCTGATGGTTTGGGTAGTGAACTTTTTGTCATCTCATGATTTGTTCGGATTTTTAATGACAATACTATTTAGTATTTACTTCATTCGGAAATAGAAAGATATTTGACATTTATATTTGAAAGTTGAAACATTTACTTGTCGGGAATAAGTAAATGCTGGCAATTGATATTTGAGTCTAGAGGCATTTACTTGATTCAGGAATAAGTAAATGCCGGCAATTGATATTTGAGTCTAGAGGTATTTACTTGGTTCAGGAATAAGTAAATGCTGGCAATTAATATTTGAGTCTAGTCGCATTTACTTGGTTCAGGAATAAGTAAATGCCGGCAATTGATATTTGAGTCTAGAGGCATTTACTTGGTTCAGGAATAAGTAAATGCCGGCAATTGATATTTGAGTCTAGACACATTTACTTGGTTCAGGAATAAGTAAATGCTGGCAATTGATATTTGAGTCTAGAGGCATTTATTTGGTTCAGGAATAAGTAAATGCCGGCAATTGATATTTGAGTCTAGACGCATTTACTTGGTTCAGGAATAAGTAAATGCTGGCAATTAATATTTGAGTCTAGACGCATTTACTTGGTTCAGGAATAAGTAAATGCTGGCAATTGATATTTGAGTCTAGAGGCATTTACTTGGTTCAGGAATAAGTAAATGCCGGCAATTGATATTTGAGTCTAGACGCATTTACTTGGTTCAGGAATAAGTAAATGCTGGCAATTGATATTTGAGTCTAGAGGCATTTACTTGGTTCGGGAAAATTGAGTCGAGAAGCATTTATCTCCAAATTGGTTGCACTCGGCATATTCTAGGGTCCATATAAGGTGAAGGAAACGTTATATTAGAGTACGCCAAGAATCCCGAGGATTAAACGAATTTGTTTGAACCAAATTTTAAATGTTAATGACTCTTCTCAAAGTTATAGAAAATATACAATCTTAAATTTTAGTGAGTCATGATAGGCAATCAATTTATTCTAGCGAGTATTTGATGCGCTACCTAACTATCGATATCGCTATTTATGTATATATATCGTCATATCTGTCTATCTATCTAATTTTTTTTTTACTTGTATCTATAGCTTCTTTCTTTCTTTATCTTCTCTTTCTGTCTTTCTCATGTTCCCTGGTATTCCTTCCTTTCTCAACCACTGACTCGCATCTTTTCTTTTCTTTTCTATCTCACTCAAATAAAACAATTTTGAAAGGCCCTAGCCCATCGCCGCACTAATTCTTAAACCCCTTCCTCTGGCAATTTCAGTGGAATTAGATTAGATACCGTGCAGAAATGCTCATTACCAACTCCGCAACACTAACACGAATTCCCTCTTCCCAGCACCCGTTCACGAGTCTTTCTCTTTCTTGTTTGAGGAACAGATGGCGGACATAATGCCACCAACACCACCGACATGGCTAGTGCAGGCCTCGGCAACTTAATTATTTGCCCATCCTGGTTTGGGGACACCATAAAAGCACCCTATGTGGTCGACATTGCTCTCTCAAGCAAGCAATGTTATACTGTGTACAGACGATAATGAGACCTCCATTGTTACAGGCGACATATATTTTCTCAAATATAGCAGGCGTGTGACGCAGCGAACGAAGTTCGTGCAACGAAAAACAGGGCATTATTATTATTATTATTATTATTATTATTATTATTATTATTATTATTATTATCGCGTTGTATCGTGGCCGTGGGTGGGGATTGAGTGAAGGCAAGTCTCCTAAAATTACAAGCCCTCTCTTCTGTATTCTCATACACTTATTAATATCATTTAAAGCTTTACGCCACGCGTATATTCAACTAAATTCAACAACCCAACAGAAATGCAAGAAAGACAAACAATTTTCAGTTGTCAAGGAAAAAAAACTTTCTTTCATTTTAAATAAACAAAGAAAATTTACACCTCGCTTATTTTTTCAATCATTTCACCCCAATCAAGGCAGTAAAGACACTAAGACGCAAGGGGGGGCGCTACTGAGTGTGAGAGCATATGAGAGAAATAAAAGAAAAACATTATTAAGTAGAGAGAACAATAAAAGAACAGAAATTAAGAAGACAAAAGATGACAATTGACATTGTATTTAAATGTTTGGTTTGGTTTGTTTTGTTTACGGCTTATCAACCTCAATGGGTTATTTAATGTCGAAAAATTTTTATTGCTGGTAATATTTTGTTTTGTCAAAAATCTATTTCTGGTAATATTTTTCCTTCAAAAATGTATTTCTGGTAATAATTTTTTTCAAAAAAGTATTGCTGGTAATATTTTTCCTCAAAAATTTATTGCTGGTAATCATTTTTTTTTTACAAAGTATTTCTGGTATTAAAACCTATTTTTACACTTTCATAGTGCTTTTACCCCATTTTCAGGGATAACTATTTGCCCAAAGCTGGGACCCTAACAGGTGCTAACACCTCGGGTCAGAGTGGACCTGGGAACACCAGCAATTAAGAGGTGGTTCCAGGCTCTTCAAAGCCTCCTGATCAGAGGCCTTGCTGTTGGATGCAAATTTGCTGGATGTAGTTTATCGCCATACCCAGGACGGAAACTTAAATGTCTGAGCATCAATGTTGGCTGGAGGGCAAGAAGCCGGAAGAGAGTTCCAAAAGCAAGTTGTGCCCGCGAAGAAATTGTTAACATAGAACATGGATACCATTTCAACTTTAAAATAATTAGATCTTAACACCAATGTAGTACTACGCTTCATTACATAATCTAGGCTCTGTAGAGGAGAGCTCATTAGAGCAATTTCCATGAAAATATTATTAGTTGGTTTGGATTCACGTTTATCTAAAAATTTGAAACTTAACCAGTCACGACCAGATAGACCATCTAGGCGTTTGTTTACAACCAAATCTGATAATACCGATTGGCGGAACAGGTGTATACACTTTTTAGTGATTTACTTTGTGATTTTTCATCGTGGGATGTTTTAATTTCGATACTTTGACAGCCAGGCATATATTTATAAATGCCCAGAAAGCCCCACAGGCTATTCTTCTAATGATAGGTTTTAAATAGGAAAAATACATGAATTTAGTCCCGACAGAATTGACAGTAAGCGAAGTGTAC
This sequence comes from Acanthosepion pharaonis, assembly GCA_903632075.3. Taxonomy (NCBI): domain Eukaryota; kingdom Metazoa; phylum Mollusca; class Cephalopoda; order Sepiida; family Sepiidae; genus Acanthosepion; species Acanthosepion pharaonis. The sequence continues at coordinate 466,042 of CAHIKZ030000948.1, forward strand.
TCTTGAAGTGTATTCTTGAAGGCAATACATATTAGGGATCTACTAACGATCAGGATGACCATGATGACAATAATTCTGAGAAGGAAATAACTAATTTAGGGATTCTGATTACAATCCTGACAGTATATCTTTTTTTTTAATGCCATATCCCACCAGAATATAGGCAATCTTGGCTCCTCGTTGATTTCCTTATTATATGCGTTTTGCCATGCATCTTGGAAAAGATAGCGGAGTGCGTTTTCTTAGTTCTAGACTTGTTGCAACAAGTCAACCTTGTTATTTAACCCATAGCTGGGGAAGAGAGATCGGATTCATGCCTTTCTCAAGGGAATTAGTGCGAAAGTGAATGCAATAGATTAGCCCAGAATTTGAACTCGGCTCGCCGATTCCACTTTCTGCGCCGATATCCGTTGCACTAACCGAACGTCTACATATGAATTAAAATGCATTAAAAACTATCTGAATTTACATACTTCTTGGGGTAATATACCCGGAACTTTAGATAAGCAAAAAATGTTCGATTGGCCGCTAATCTCGAAAATGACCTACAATCTTTTGTGAACCTGGGCAAGAAGTGGCTTGTTCATTTTAACGCCCTTAAACCGAAACTGTTCTCTAATAATCGTCTTAAAGAAGATTTTTTGACTTCTATCATCATGGCAGATGCTAACCTCCAACTTTGCGTTTTCTTGGCCTCTCTTTTTCCATTGACATGAAGTGGAATGATTTTATTGAATCAATTGATAATTCTGCTGCTAGGAAAGTCGGTTCCCTAGATAATTTTTCTCACTTGAATCTATCTTGTATATTTATATGCGTTGAATATTTCTGCAAAAACCGGTCTGGTGCTCTTTTATTTGTCTAGAAAATATTGACAACATTCATAGAAGAATCAGCAATATTATCTATCCTGGACTGGCATCTAGGCTTCACTCACTTTCCAGCCGCCGTAACATAGATTTCCATTGCTCCTTATATAAATATGTTCACGACAATTGTTCTGTTGAGTTTTCTTCGTTCGTACCTCGACTTCAGGAATGTAAACTCAGTACTAGGTTAGCATTTAGGTCTCATAATCTTACTGTTGAAATTGCTAATTTTAACCATAATTTCTATGCTATTTTTTCTCTCATACTTCTCGCTCATGGAACTCTTTTCCAAACTTCTTGCTTTCCAGTCAACTTTGATCTTCAATAATTTAAATGCAATGTCAATCTTCATCTTTTGTCTACTTGATCCTTGTTCTTTTATTGTCTTCTCTGTATCTTCCACTTTCATAACACCCTTGCATCCTAGTGACTTTATTTTCTTGCTTGGGGTGAAATGATTAAAAATATCCCTTAAGTATTTGACTAATATACAATTAAATCTCCCTAGAAAAATAAATATTCCAATAGTATTTAATTTGGCTAGCTGCTAAGAGCCATCAGTGATGTCTGCTTATCAGTCAAGTGTGGATTTTTTTTATGTGTATGTTTATAATAGTCAACCAAAATATGTAAACTAGAAGTTAACCAAAGAAATCCTTGCCGGTTTTTTTTTTATTATTTATTTATTTACAGTACTTACATTGTTCGGGTTGTTTCCTTCATCTATATTGTCATGTTCACGACGTTTCAGGTGTTGTACACTCCGGCCTTCTTCAGGTGATTGGAATTTCCAACTGAATCCTTTCTTTCGTCCAGCGGGGTAGATTGTTCTAGTTCCATGCGCCATGCCTCTTCCGGATGTCTCAGTTATCTCCCTTTAATTCAACTCTCCATGTTTTTGTTCACCACTGCCGTAGCCAGGTATTGAACTCACAACTCTTTAGGTCAAGTCACTAGATCCAACCAACACATGGCTCAGTGGATTTTTATCCACTGAGCCATGTGTCTTTGTGTTTTTGATTTTTAGCAAAACAAAATGGGTATACAGCAGATTTGACATGGCGTTAGTCCTCAAATTAATCGTCATCGGCATCCAGAACCTTTTGCTAGCGTGCTTCCGGCGGCGCAATGTCCTGGCGGTAATAATTCAGGTGACTTGGACTCAAAGGAGTCTGTGAGCACCTACCGCAAATCTGCCTCATTTGCAAAGGATTTCCCACGAAAGTGATTGTGATGGGAATGGCAGATGTGGTAATCTGTTGGCGCAAGTTCCGGAGAATAAGGTGAGTGACATATCGTTTATGATGTAATGGAATAACCTGTCACCCCCATGAGTGACTTCACTATAGGTAGTAACTACCTATAAGTATCGATAAGTCAACGGACTGCTGAGTCTAGCTGGGATCTCTTGAGTACAACTCAGACTTACGCGAGAACTACCGACATTCCAATACTGGATTGACTTGCGACGACCGTGTGCATAACTGTTACCTTATTTCATAATGTGCTGGTTTTACAATAAAACTTTAATAAAAGATAACATGAAAAATAAAGTCCTATATACGCCATCTTAAAACACAATATTTTACCATAACAGTGAGCAGGCAATATTTAGATACAGACAGTCGACAAGGTAGGAGCGAATTAAATGCGAAAGACTTTTTCATTAGCAATTAACACAATTTTATATCAGTATTACGAATTTGGGAATCGCCTGCAATATTTATCAGCAAATATCCATTTGAAACATTAGAAAAAATATCTTAAATAATTAAATAAAATATTCTAACATATTTCAATGGCTACATCGTTGTTGAAGCAGTTTTTAGTTTAAAATTTATGCTGAAATTGATTTGTGTAGAAATCGTGCGGTTATCGCTAAACGCAGTCGCGTAGAAATAAAAAATGAGGTATTGTTGAGCTCGTCATGACGTAAGTAACCTACATACCGAATTTGAATGAAATCGGAGGAAAGAAGTTGAATTTATCCATTTTTGATCGGCCTTATTAATTATTGATTTTTTTTTTAAATTATCGATTTTTACGCAAAAAGCGTATCTCCTACATTGTACAATGTATGTGCCAAGTTTGGTCAAAATCGGTTGAATGTATCTCGAGTGAAAAGGTATCACACAAACAGACAGACACACAGAAATCCTCTGTTTTATATAGATAGATAGATTACATGTCAATAATAAGAAATCAGTTGGTTCTTATTGTTCTAAGCACGGTGGATAGTGGCTCTTATTGAGGAATCGGAGAGCCGAGTTCGAATTCCAGTTGAAACCATTACAGTCAATTACGTGCTAATACTCTTGGTAAAGGTATGAATCCTCTTCTTCTCCCCCACCCTTTGTAGCTATGGGTAAACAACATGGCACATAACGGACTGAATAAGAACTCCCACAGAAGATCGTAATAAATGATTAAAAAAGAAGGCAGAATGTATGATTGTCAGCAAAAATAAGAGCCCAACATACGAAATGCAAATTGGAGTTGACAAAATTAAGCAAGTACAAACATCTAAATATCTAAATAAAAGGGTGGCAAATGCGATACCTAAATTGGAACAACGAAAATGTCTTCCAAAAGAAATTAAGAAACAAAAAAATTTCATTAGAAGAGTGCTGATCTGTTGTGCAATATAGACAGTGAATGCTGGACAATCTGCTGAGGCAACATAAATATTGTTTTACAGAAGGATGCTGAGAATACCATGAACTGAACATGTAAGCAACACATTAAAAAAAAAGAGACAGTTGAATTTTATAGGTCAGATAATGAGGAAAGAAGGCTTAGAAAATTTAACACTCAGAGGACATATTGAAGGTAAGAGGGACAGAGGAAAGCAATACATAACCTACTTAACGTGCTTGTGCATGTAGTTGGCTGAACAGGGATTAGGAGAGATAGCAAAATGACAAAATTGACTCAAAGCTACAAAGGACAGGAAGTTGTGGAGAGCCGTGTCCTGAAGAGACACAATACTTATAAGACGAAGGAGAATATTACTTTAGCCTGTATTTATAATGAAATCTTTTGTTTTTAACATTTTTTTTCTTTTACTCCTTCTTCAGCTCTTTCCCTCCCACTCTTTCTCCCGTTCTCTCTCTCTCTCTCTCTCTCCTTCTCTACGTATAATCTTATGAGAGTAGCAGTAGATTTATTAGTGCCTTTATGTTTTTATTGTATGCGTGTGTGTAATTTTAAACGTGTCACTTAGTGCATGCATATTTCAGCTAGTGCATATGACTATATGTGCGTGCATGTGTGTGTGTGAGTTCCCGTGTGCGTGCGTGCGTGTGTGTGTGCATATGTCTGTGCGTACTTCCATGCTGGTCTTTGCTTGCGTGTCTACGTTTGCTTGACATTGTAAGTTCCTGTGTGAGTATGTGTGAGAGTAAATGTGAGTGTGTGAATTCGTTATGCGAAGGGTGTGCGAGAGACTGTACTTGTTGTACGTGTATGTATTTGCGTGCCCGTGTGTTTTTGTGTGTTCGCGTGCTTGGGTTTGTGTTGGGCTGTGCATGCGTTTGTGCGTGCGCGCCGGCCAGTGTTGTTATGCCCTTTCGATTCAACTTTTGATTTCTGATAAAAGCAACGTCGTCCAGTTCCTGATCAACGAATGACCTTCAGGCGAAACCAGCCAGCAGTTGGCACAAGAAAATGTCAACGGTCTCAGCAGTTGAAAGTCGAGAGGTTTTGCATGTCAGTCGGAAAGAGCCCGCTACAGCCAAACATCCTTGATTACCTCCCCTGCCTTCCAATTCTGACGCCTAACAACGTCCCAAGAATCACAGGCGAAAAGGTTAAGATATATACGATAGGTAGAAGTAATTAATATTTCTTTAAGGTTTACTCCTTTATGTCTTACTCCCTTTTCTTTCTTAATTTCTTTTGTTTTTCTTTTCCTTTTTTTTCCATTCGAACTTTTTTCTTCCGTTTTTTTTGTTGTTTTCTGTCTGTTTCTTTTTTCATGTTCTTTTTAACGTTTTTAATCCAATTTTGCGTGTGTGCGTGTAAATGGGTTAATCTTTTATTTACGTTTGCTTTCTTTTCTTTGATTGTATTTCTTTACTGTTTATTTATTTTTTCGTTTTTCTCATATCGTTTTTCGCTTATAGCCGTGTACGTGTATTTTCTTTTTTCCGTCTCCTTTTTCTTTTGAGTGTTCAGAAATTCATGTCGCATTTTTGAGGACGAAATAAAAAATATGTTTTCTCAAGAAAGGTAATAATTATTAGCTTAAGAGACTAGTTTTTTTTTTCTTTTGTTTTTTTTGTAGTCCATGATTTAAATTCCACCAAATATAAAGAATTGGCAATTTAAACTACACACTGTTTTCTTAAATCCTATGATTTTTACTGTATATATGTTTCTGGAGACTTTCAGTAAAGGATAGATCACATCACGATAAATATTCCTGCCGTGATTTTTATAGCAAAAGGTGGAGCTGGTAATCCTATATCTAAATGGTTTGAATTCAGAGTTTTTCGTGGTGAGACTAGTTACCGACCAAAGATAGAGAAGCTGTGCCATTAAGCCCAAGGAAGACGGATTCCAGCCTTTCTAAATGTATATATGCGAAATTAAATTCAACAGTATCGTTTGGAATTTGAACTCGACAGGTCAATTTCGATTCGAAGGCCGATAACTGCTACATTACGCACACATCTAAACTTCCTCCGCCTGCGGCAGAATGCGAAAAACTCATAGCAATGTAGACTTTCAGTCACTGTGAGTTTTCATAAGCCACTGCATACCCACGACTGTCCCAGGCTTGCTGGGAGATGGGTGATTATCAAGTCACCATCTCTAGTTTGGTTTGGTTTGGGTTATTTTCTTTGACGGTATATCAAACTCAATCTGTTATTTAATACCGACAAGATTTTTAGGTTGGTATGAATAGAATATGTATTTTTGTAAAGAGGGTTTTGTAGAGAGTCGAATGTATTGCTGCTAATATTTTTTTTTTTTAATTTTGCTGATAATATTTTATTATGTACTAGCAGCATGGCCCGGCGTTGCCCGTGCTTGATTAAAAAATAGTACGACTAATACAGCAATCGCTATCACTTGACTTAAAATATTTTTGCCCTTACTTGCCTTTAGACGAGTGCCCTTTGCCGTGCTGATGTTGTTACATGCCTTACTTCTTGCCTATATCACACTGCCAACTTTTTCTAAGCTCTATAGTAAACATTAAATCTGTTACGAAAAAAGAACTAAATAAAATAAACACAATACGATCAGCTTTAAAAAAAACCGGAAAAAACATTTTTAAGGGTTGACCGATTGTCGATTTGCACTTTGTTGGGGGGGTTGCTCAGAGTTGAAACTTCACATGATGACTCCCAATGGCCTCTTCATAAATCCGCTCGGTTTTCGCTAAAAACCGACATGCGGTTCAGACGCAATCTGGGCGTATCGGTTTTTGGGTTTATCGATTTTCCACGCTGTCTAGGGGTCCGCGGTCATGAAACTTCGGGACAACACTTCTAAAAGTAGACTCTAAGAGGGTGTCAAATTTGGTTGAAATGCAATCATTCCTTCTGTAAGCAGAATTTTTTCGATTATCGATTTTTTCGGAACCTGATTCGGAACTCAAAAATCGGGCTCCGTCATGTCCTTACGGCAGCCATTTGCAAACTTGTGTTGAAAACCGCATCGAAATCGGGTGAGAAATGCGGCCTGAGCGAGGTAACAACGCCCACGACAGACACACAGACAGACAACATGAGAAATATAGATAGTAGATAGATAGATAGATAGATAGATAGAATGCTAGTAACTTATTTTTTTCAAAAATAATTTGCTGATATTTTTACTATAAACATCTATTTTATTTTATTTTTTACTTTTATTGTCTTTTGACTCCCAGTTTTGGGGTTAATTATTTGCCCATAGCTGCTTCCACCCCGGGTCAGGGTGTACCTGGAAACAACAGCAATTAAGAGGTGCTTTCACGCTCCTCAAAAACTTCCGATCAGAGTCCTTGCTGCCGGATGTAGTTTATCGTTATACCTAAGACTCTCTAGAATGGTTGCCAGTCAAGTTTATAGAATCCTGCTATTTTACCCATAGCTAGGGGAGAAGATATAAATTCATACCATGTCCAAGGTTATATGTGCGTAAGTTCAGTTAGAATTCGAACTCGGATATCCTATTTCTTGTTCCAAGCAACAATACATTACACCACACGCGTATCTTATATCTAAGCTTAGTAACATTTAAATATGTTGTGAATCATTGTATGGAGAAAAAAAAAACGTGATTTTTTTTCCTTCATTTCACTTAACAAATCTTGTTTGAGGAGTGCTTCTTTTCCATTTTGTTTATCCATTTTCTAAAACCAAATCTTAATAAAAAAAATTCTATATGTTATATTTTTGTGAAGAATAGATTTTTTTTTCTTCTACCGACACGATAGGTTCTTTTTGTCCATCAAAGAAGTGGCTTCCTACGGATGCATCAAGAAAACTACAGGAAGCCATTTTAGTGTATTGTTCTACTTCTTCACAAAAGGACTTGACATCAGTTACTGACGAGAAATCCACAATTCCGTGCAACTGGCCGAGATTCCTTATCTTCCGCATGAAAACAATTGAACTTTTTCGCAATTTTAAATCCGAGTGTTACATTTCTCCTCTGTATGAAATAAAGGTTCATTTTCTGTTTGTCCAATGTCTATAGCTTGAGGGTGGACATTTTTTTGTCTGCTGCGTATCAGAAAGAAAACAAAGTTTTCATCATTCCTTGCGCAGACATTTTTAATCTTTAAATCTACTTTCTAAAGAACTATTACTTTCTAACTTCTATCTTATCTTCTATCTTAATATAATTCTGGCTTATGGTCATATCACGCTGAAAGTTAAGCAACGTCGAACCTGGTCAATACTGGGATAGTTGACTGTTTGGGGATACCAGGTGCTATAATCTTGGATGTGCGGAAGTGTAATGGATAACATCTCGGAATTGGAGATCGAAGAACCGAGTTCTAATTCCAGTCAGGTTTGTTATATTCACTCACGCGCAAATATCCTTCGCATCATCTCCCCCAGCTATGGGTTAATTAGTAAGACTTTCTTCCATAAATCATTATTATCTCCAATAATTTCTTACAATTTAAAATTATCTTACAATGTAAAATTATTTTCTAGTTTTAAATAACCTGGAAAAAGTTGATAAGCCGTAAAAAAGAAATCAATCAAATGATATCATTTTTCTTTCTTTTTTTTTTTTGGCATTAACTGAATTTTGTGATGTCAACGAACACTCATTGCCACTTTTGTGATGCCAATGAATACTCGTTGTCACTTTCTTAAAGCTCGTTGTAGTAGACACATTGTAATCGCAGATACAACTATAACGCCGTTGAACAATACTGGTGTCAGACGCCTTCGAATAATCTCGCACTAACAGTACTTGTTCGATAATACTCGCCCGAAAAGTAAGCACCGTATAGTGAACTGAATAGAGAAATAGTATAGTGAATAGAGTAGAGAATAGCGATCCGTATAGTAATAGAGAATAGAATAGAAATGGTGATCCGTATAGTAATAGAGGATAGAATAGAAATGGTGATCCGTATAGTAATAGAGGATAGAATAGAAATGGCGATCCGTATAGTAATAGAGGATAGAATAGAAATAGCGATCCGTATAGTAAGAGATGATAGTGTAGAAATAGCGATCCGTATAGTAATAGAGGATAGAATAGAAATGGTGATCCGTATAGTAATAGAGGATAGAATAGAAATGGTGATCCGTATAGTAATAGAGGATAGACTAGAAATGGCGATCCGTATAGTAATAGAAGATAGACTAGAAATAGCGATCCGTATAGTAATAGAGGATAGACTAGAAATAGCGATCCGTATAGTAATAGAGGATAGAGTAGAAATGGTGATCCGAATAGTAATAGAGGATAGACTAGAATTGCAGATCAATTAGACGACGCGCTACTTTCGATATATGCGTTTTCTCTATGGTCACGTGGTCTACTTAATTCAATAATGGGATCGCCTGTGTTCGCTCACTGGCGATCAATGTTCAAATTCAAGTCTCGGCAGCGACACTTTATTCCTATAGAACAATGAATATCCCACAAGCAGTAAAGATTTCGATGTACATTGCTTAACTAAATTTTAATTGTTGTATTAATTCTAGTTTCCAATGTATTCTAGCAACGCATTTGTCGTTCATCCATTTTGTGTGCAGAGTCCCACAAAAGATTAACAAAATATTTGTTTGTTTTTCTTTTTTTTTTTGCGTAGACAATTTTTAGTCTCGTTGATTTTAATTTCCTATTTACATTTAGAAAGAGACAACGGATATTTCTGGGACACATTATGAAGTAAAAAGACTTGGAGAATTTAGTACTCACAAAACATACAAAGGCCAAGAATAACCCATCTAACTAGCTTGTTTTTCTTCCATCAATTTACTACCTCACCAAGACAGATAAAAATGTCTTTCAATGACAAAAATTTAAATAAACGCCTTTCTATGAAATAAAGAAAAAAATAAAACCGCATTCATTGTTATACATACTTCTTTTCAATCTATTCCCTACCCTATTTTCTCCATACATACTTACACACACAAACGTGAGTATCTGTGAAGAAACTCACACACTGGTATGTTTAGATAATGAAGATCAATGATTTTGCATACAATTTTTTTCGTATACTGTGCAAAAGTTTCACAGCAGGTTTTGATATAATTCTAAAATATTTTCCTTTCGGGGAATTAAATTCTGCTTATCAATTCTATCTTTTCGGTAGCGACAAAAATATCTAATGACCTCGGGAGCTGATAAAAGATTGCTCTGACCGCCTTTTGCTGTTGTTGAAGTTATTATTGCTGTTGTTGGTATTGGTTGCATTTCCGCCATTCTTCATTTCATGGTTATTTATGAAGAGTTTTAATGAAATGCCGTCAATCCCCGCGAGACTATGCGAGATCTAATTTAATACGACAACGTCGCACGAGGTTACTCATGGTCCTAGCAGAACAATAAAACAGAAGCAATGAAGGAAATCTATAGACAAATAAAAAGAATAAAAAGAAATAAGAGAGGGAAGGCGAAACGAAAGAAAGGATAAACGAAAGATGGCAAAAAAAAAAACATTGATTTGAAAGGAGAAATATAAGAGCTGTCTGAAAAAGTTCCGAGCGATCTTTCTTTTTTTTTTAAAAAAAAAGGAAATACATGCTAATTGCTTAATGCCATATCTCGTCAGAATGTATGTGATCATGGCTCTCCACAGATTCCTTTCTTTATTACCTGTAAATTTTCATGCATTCTTTAGAAAGAGGGTGTAGTTGTTTTCATCTCTGCCATTTGGAATTCAGAGTTTTTTCTTCTCTTATATGAGAGCCTAATCTAAGTCGGTTTGGTATGTCCAGTTAAAATTCCAGTCAAGACCTTTGCGATAGTGGCACATAGCTGTATCTCTAGCCTTGGTTGACAACTAGTCTAGGAGAAGAACAATTCAAAATGAAAAATCAGCTGAAATTACTGAGCGCCCAAGAATTCATCCTCACGTCCGTTTATCGTTTAAATTACTTAGCAAGGACCCAGCATATAAATAACCAGATTAGATTACTTCTTTGAATTAAGCAATAGGTAAAATGGGACATTAAGAAAAAATACAATAATATCAACAATTCTATAATAAATAAAATACAATAATATCAACAATTCTATAATAAAAAATACAATAATATCAACATTTCTATGATAAAAAAATACGATATCAACTTTTCCTATAATAAAAATTACAATAATATGAACATTTCTATAATAAAAAAATGCAATAATATCAACATTTACTATAATAAAAAATACAATAATATCAACATTTTCTATAATAAAAAGATACAATAATATCAACTATTCCGATAAAAAAAATACAATAATATCAATATTTTCTATAATAAAAAATACAATAACATCAACATTTCCTATAATAAAAAGATACAATAATATCAACTATTCCGATAAAAAAAATACAATAATATCAACATTTCTATAATAAAAAATACAATAACTTCAACATTTCCTATAATAAAATGATACAATAATATCAACTATTCCGATAATAAAAAAATACAATAATATCAATATTTTCTATAATAAAAAATACAATAATATCAAGATTTCTATAATAAAAAAAACTCAATTGAGCGTTAATTATAAGCAGGACGAGTTTTCTCTGAAAAACATGATTAAGAAATACATAGCCTGAGTCGACCAGAACAAAAAGATTAAGTTGGTTATCTATATATATAAAACAGTACTTGCTTAATTTTGTCATCTCCAATTTGTATTTCGTATGTTGGGCTCTTATTTTTGCTGACAGCCATACATTCTGTCTTCTTACAATTGATGTGTCATCATTTATTATGATCTTCTGTGGGAGTTCTTATTGCTGACATATAATCTATATATATAAAATAGAGGATGTCTGTGTCAGTGTTTCTGTCTGTTTGTGTGATACCTTTTCACTCGAGATCCATCTAACCGATTTTTAGCAAACTTGGCATATACATTATACAATTATAGCGTAAAAAATCGATAATTTTGAAAAGTCAATAATCGATAAAACCGATCAAAAATCGATAAATTCAGCTTTTTTCCTACGATTTCGTTCAAACTCGGTATGTAGGTTACCATCATCATGATGAGCCCAAAGATAATTCATTTTATTGCTACGCCACAGCGTTTAGCGATAAACCGCGAAAAACCAAAAATCGATTTCAACACAAATTTGAAACTATTATCTCTCTCAATTTTCAAGCAATTTAATACAAACTTAACTCAATTGTAGTCAACAATAAGTTGATTGTTTAACAGTCATTTAACTTAATAATTGAGTGCACCCATATAGTGAAAACCCACGTAAATAGCGAAAAATGGCGATTTTTACTGGTTTCTTATTTTTTGTTGATCGTTCAATCAATTTTTATCAAACTTAATTGCGTTATAAATGTATCCCCTTTTACATGCCTGGAAGCAAACTAACAAATTGAATTTGAAAAACTCCAAAATAATTGTGGTCTGAAGTGGGTCTTCATGTTGCCTGTTTTACCCCTTCATGTCCTCGGCTAACTTCGCTTGAATAAATACAGACTACTTTTGTTATATCAGTTACCGCATTAATTCAAAATGTTTTTTAATGAAAGTACTTTAAAGTAATTGAAGATAGATTCTGTTACATCTAAACATGATGCTGTTTTTGCTCTATTTTAATTGAACGGTTTTTCTGATCGACCAACTGGGTATGACTACTAGTCTATTATAAAAAGATTTAAAATGTTCAAACTTCATCGTCAACAATGAAAACTCACCAGCAAGGTCCAAGCTACATAGGAAAAACATTATTTTTGAATTTACGTGCCCATTACGGAACTATGTTCCTGAAAAAGATAATTTCAGTAATAACAAAACATAAAACTACATGCTTATCAAGAAGACTTACTTTGCATCTTTCAGATCATAGTTCCATTATGACCCACTTAAATACATACGGAGACCAACCTCATCCGCAACATATATATATGAAAAAAATTACCACCTTCATCTAAATACAGAAAACGCTTTAAAATAATAGAAGCGTTAACAATAAAAAAGGAGAAGCAAATCTCAATAATATCAATTATGAACACGGCCACAACGAGCTGAGTGAGTTCAGAAATTTAAACATTCCTACCGCTATCAAAAATAATGTAAAACTACCTTGATAATGGCTAATAGATTATACGAAAGCACACGGATGACAAGATCATTTGAACAGTTCTTACACATTCGATGTCTAAAAATGAACTAACTTGTACGAATGCAGGAAAAATACAATAAAATAAAAATGTTAATTGCAGTGAGCTGTCAGTCGTCTATATATATATATATATATATATATATATATATATATATATATATATATATATATATATATGGTATCGGAATGACGTGAAAAATCTTAGTTTTTCCCGACGTTTCGTCTTCCGACTTTATCAAGGTAAAATTGAAGCAAAATGTTTTTGTTTTCATAGTTACATTAAATCCAAAATTTAAAAAGAGACAGACGCTTTTACGAAAGCCTTTTTCTAGATAATGTTTACTTCCTTTATACTAAAATTTTTTTGTTTTTTCCATTTCGACGAAATAGTAAAATTCCCAGAACGATTGTGTGGATACGACAAATTGGTAGATTTTTTTCCTGTTGACATTCTTATACCAATTTGTCAGGTGATGAGACACGGGTTATATACAGCAATCTTTCAAAAGGCTTACGATCACATCACGTCGCAACACCGTTTCACCGGAGTTAAGGAACGGCGGGCCTTGTCAGTACCTTGATGGGTGACCGCTTGGATTTGCGGATGATGCAATGGATAATAGCCCGGAATTTTTAATCTGAGGACCGAGTTACAATTCCAGTAGGGATCGTTGTATTCACTTATGCCTAAATACCAATGAGAAAGGTATGAATCCGCCCCTTCTTCCCCCAGCTATGGGTTAATTAGTAAGACTTGTATCACTAACTCATTATTATCTCCAAGAAATAAAATAAAATTGCAAAATACAAAATATTTAGATTTCTGAATTAAATAACCCATATAGGTGTTGATAAACAAAAACAACCAATCAACCAATAATTTCAAAAATTACGGTTTCTTATATTTCGGGTAAGGAAATGAAGCTATCAGATATATAGACTTCCAAATGTCCCAAGATGAGACATGCATTTCCTTAGATATAGGATTAAAGTTAGGCTTATCAATATGCTCTTTAGTGACCAAATCTGTGAAGGCACACTTGGGTTATAGGAGGGATTTCCCTGATTGAAAATGTTGTATCAGTTTCAATTCCAGTCGAAGGCGCGTGTAATTGTTTTGTAGATCGGTTGCTATTAAATTTTACTATTTAAGAAAATTAAAACCCAAACATCCTATGTAAGCACTAAAAATAACATTTATAATATATATATATATATATATATATATATATATATATATATATATAGTAAATGTAACAAATAATATTCACTCACCTCTAACTCTTCAAATGTCGAATGTATAACTAATTCTAATTTCTATATTTCCCCTCTCTATAACATCTTCACCTATATTAATTATAATTTAAAAACCTTCCCCTATTCTAAGATCTCCCCAACTTCCTTTCTATTAATCCTTTACATCCCTTTATCTATATATTTTAAAGTTATTTTTAAACCCCTTTTTATTCCTCTTTTAATTTTAGATTAATATTTCATTCTTCATATAACCCCAAATTAATGTCATAAGGTTAATATTTGGGTCTAATTTTATAAAAATTCTTCCCTTTAAAACACCGTGGTTGATAAGACAAACGACCGATATCTTCGTCTGCCGAAATAGCCTATTCCCCATATGAGATGATTTGGAATTTTTTCGTTTATATATATATATATATATATATATATATATATATATATATATATATATACGAAGGTCGATGTAAAAAGGTTTCGAAACGCTCAAGAAGTTATTCAAAAGAAAATTTGATTTTTAATTATTTAGCAGGTTTCTTCACATCCCTCATATAGATGCTGAGATTCACAAATTCTTTCGTCTGAAAACTGATTTTATCTATTTAATGGAATAGTGTAGATAGCTGACAAAGCAAAATACAAATGCCCGAAGTTATAAAAATTTTCCAAGTTATTTAAAACAGAGTAAAGAAACCAGTGATGTCGGTCAGTCATTCTGCAAATGGATGACAAGTTGAACGAGTAACAAAAACGGCATATAAAAATGTATGTTAAACAGAAGAAAAAAAATGTTGAAATGAAGCAAAGAACTTCTAGTTCTGTTTCTTTGCCTCTCATTAAGACGGATGGTTGAACGGAAGGCGAACAGGTATTTGACCATGAGATGAATACTAAGAAGAAAAAGGCGCGAAGCTGGACGCGCAAGTGCTCATGGGATATGGATAAATCATGCCAACCATTTATGCCGAAGAACAAAGAAGAGGAAGCGAAAATAGACTTGACAATGCAGTGTAGCCAACATCAAGGAAGGGAGGTGATGTTGACGACTGCTATGAAGCTAATTCTATTACCTAAAGATTTTTAGGAGGGTAGGATAGGGGTTGTTATATGATTCATTATAGGCAAACATTAAGAATGCGGATATCAATGGCGACTACAGGATTAATGCGGCTGACTAATTATATTCATTGGGTTTTATAGTTCTTGTGCGTCCTGGTTACTTTCTCTCTTTTCTGCATAAGTTATATAAATCCAACGAAATAAGTAATATAAACGTAACGAGAAAAGACTCGAGGCTAAGGAGATATGGTTCTACAGAAGGATGTTGAGGATATCATGGACCGGGAGTGTGAACAACGATGAGGTTTTAGAGAGGATTCAAACAAGGAGGAAGCTTGTAGTTAACATCAGGAAGAGGCAGATGAAATTTCAGGGACACGTAATGAGAAAAGAGCGTTTGAAGAATCTGATACTCACAGGTCGAATAGAAGAAAAGAGTGACAAGAGAAAGCAACGCATGACATACCTGGTGGGCTTAAGCAAATGGATGACAGAACATGGTCTGGGGGAGGTGGCAGAGGGTCGGAACTTATTGAGAGCTACAAGGAATAAATAGGGGAAAGTGGAGAGCCATGATTGCCTACGTCCTGAATGGACATAGCACATAAAAAGAAAAAGAGACACAACGAAACAAGTCTGAATTGTATTTTTTAAGAAATCTAGAAAATAATTGAGCCTCTTTTCTTTCAAGGGAAAGTAAGTGAAAGAGAAAAAAGAAGAGATTTAAGTTTGAATTTAGTTGGTTGAGTCATAAATAATTTCCGTGTTTCATTCTTGAAAAAATATATTCATCATTATTTGTAATGAATTGTTGCTTTTCGTCAGGAATCTCTTCGATACCATTTGAGCAAAATTCTTCAGGTTTTCAAATGGGAAAGTTTTCGACAAGCTCTTGAGTCTGGTTTTCATTAGGGAAAGTTTTTCTTATCAAAGGTTTTGCCGCAAAAACAAAAGGTAATAATCGATTGATGCAAGAGGATATGGAAAGTGGGGTAGAACAGAGTAATCGAGATCCAAATGTTTCTCCCGTGTTATTCTTGCTGTATGTAGCCTTGCGGTGTCATGGAAGAGAGCAACACTTCCCACAGTGTATGCTACCACTCCCATGCATAAAAATTAAGGTAAGTTAGCGTACTCCAAATTTATTTTTAATTGGTACGTATAGTAGTTAACATGATGCATTCCTCATTACAATTGGTTCTTAAAACAGAATTACCGTAATTCCCCATGTATAATACGCATTTTTTTCTTAAAAAATAATAAGCAAAATTAGGGGTGCGTATTATGCACAGCTACAAAAAATCTTTAAAAAAATTGCCGTTTCACAGGTCGATTTCAGTTGCGAAATGACTACTCACCACATACGACAATTTAACACTAACATTCGGATGTCAAATGCAATCATATGTACCTAACAATACTTACAAATGTAAAATAAAATAAGAGTTATCATAAAACTAAATTAGAATAATATTATTCTATATTTAAAACCATTTTTTTTAATAAGAGTAGGAAACGCCGGCCGTAATGAAATTGGAGGTACAATTTATAGGGTTTGATTACCAAAAAAGGGATGCGTATTATGCGTGTGTAAAAGCATTTTCCCACACTTTCAGCACAATTTTAGAGGTGCGTATTATGGATGAAGGCGTATTATACATGGGGAATTATGGTACTTATGAATCAACTGATTTGGGATCGAAAGAGTATATTTTAGTGTTTGATATACTAAAAGATACTTTTTGTTTCGACGCTACCCACTGAGTTTTCACTAAGTGCAGTGATTATCAACCGCCGTGTGCTGCGCGACCCTCTTAAGTGTGCCGCGAAATATTTTCACGGCATACATATATATATATATATATATATATATATATATGTGTGTGTGTGTGTGTGTGTTCGTTTGTGGAAGTAGTGATGGTACAGTGTTAGTATTTGAATAAATGAATAAGTACTAAACTGTTTATCCAACATTAGCTAAAAAAAGGCTTTATCAGTTTTATTGCAATTTTTTACTCCTTATTTATGTGAAGAATTAGGCTTCTCAACTCTAAATATCATCAAAAATAAGAATCGAGAAAGACTCCGTTCAACTGAAAAAAACATGAGGGTCTGGTTATCACACATTCGATCAGACATTGAAGAAATCGCGAAAAGACACAGGGCAAAAGTTTCACACTAATTATGCTGCACAAATAGTTGAATAGAAACATTGAAATAAAGTAAGTTCATATTTACGAGTTAATTTTTTAATCTATGGTTTTATTTCATAACATTTAAATATAATCCCTTTAAAAATTTTGCAAAGTGTGTCGTGATATTTTCATTTGTTGCTAGGCTTAAAAAGTTTGAGAAACACTAAAGTAGTGTATCGTCGGTTGGCAATGTCCTCTCTTTTAATCACTTCAGTATATTGTCATTTACCTGCCTAATTTGACACAAGGCTAAAATTGTAGAACATTTCATTCGCATTCACCTCAATAATAATAGAAATACTTATGGTTTCTCAGAGTACGGCAAGGTACTCTCTCCAAATTATATCGGAATAAGGTACACGAATCGAATTTAGTGAAACAAATAAATAGTCTGATTTATTTTCTGAAACGTGAATTTTCTTTTTATTCTTACATTTTCTGCGTACCTCAGTTTTCGTTGAATAAACAACGGAAACCGAGGTATGCAGAACATGTAAGTATAAAATAAATTACCAACTGCCTTTATCTATAATAAAAGTGTAAGCAGAAAATCACCACTTTGGTGTAGATAGTTTCTTTCTATGGTTTAAAGATTTTTGTATCTGGAGTTGCGGAAGTAGGTTTCGCAATATTTCTTGGAAGACATTGAGTAAAGAAAATCATGTGAGTGAGTAAGAAACTGGCGCAAAAGAAATTAAAAATTGGAAGAAAGAAAATGAAAAGAGGATGATGGATAAAACATTGTGAGAGAGTTCTGATAAAGAAAGAAAAAAGAAGAATATAAACGCTTAAGGAGGGGGATACAAACGAAGGAAAATGTTCACGGGAATGAAAAAAAATGAAAGAACGAATGAAGGCGAAAACAGAAAAGGGAAAAGCAATAGAGGAGAGAAAGAAAGGAAGAAAAGAATGAAAAGGCTTAAAACATGCGTATGACAGTCGGAAAATGAATGAAATTACGATAAAAGAAGAAAAAACAAATATAGGAATGAAAGAAAATGAAAGGAAATGAATGAAAAATGAAGGGAAGGAAAGAAAAATCATGAAAGAAAAGGAGAAAAGAAGAAAGGAAAATGTAATGAGGAAAGAAGGAAAGGGTAGGAATGTAAGGAAGTTAGGAAGGGAAAAGAAGGAAGGAAGAAAAAGTGAAAAGGAAAAAATAAAAGGTAAGAAGAAAAATTAAAAAGAAGGAAGGAACGAAAACATAGGAAGGAAGGAAGGAAGGAAGGAAGGAAGGAAAAAGAAAATGTGGGAAGAAAGAAGAAGGAAGAAACAAAGAAGAAAAAGGAAGGAAAGAAAAGTTGACAGGAAGAAAAACATAGGGAGTTAAGGGGGAAGAAAGGAAGAAAGAAAACGTTGGAAGAAGGAAAAAGAATGAAAGCGTAGCGAGTTAGGAAGGAAGGAAAATTGAAATAAAGGAACGAAGGAAAATGGAAAGGATGAAAGGAAAACGAAGGAAGGAAGGAAGGAAGGAAGGAAGGAAGGAAGGAAGGAAGGAAAATTGAAAGGAAGGAAAATTGAAAGGAAGGAAGGAAGGAAGGAAGGAAGGAAAATTGAAAGGAAGTAAGGAAGGAAGGAAGGAAGGAAGGAAGGAAGGAAGGAAGGAAAATTGAAAGGAAGTAAGGAAGGAAGGAAGGAAGGAAGGAAGGAAGGAAGGAAGGAAGGAAGGAAGGAAGGAAAATTGAAAGGAAGGAAGGAAGGAAGGAAGGAAGGAAGGAAGGAAGGAAGGAAGGAAGGAAAATTGAAAGGAAGGAAGGAAGGAAGGAAGGAAGGACGGAAGGAAGGAAGGAAGGAAGGAAGGAATATTAATGAAGGAAAAAGTAGTCTAGAAGGAAGGAAGGAAATATGAGGAGGAGGGATGGAAAGGGCAAAAAAGTAAGAGAAACTACAAAATTAAACACGGTCAGAAGAAAAGAAAATGAACGTAAAAATTTAGACTAAAGAAAATGAAATGAATAAAGATTTGTGTCTTTCAAATATACAGAATTTGTAACGCGTTACAACTATTCAAGTGCAAAGTTACGTACGTTTTCTTAAGAGCAAAAAGAAAACGATGCAGAAAAAAAACGATGCCCTCGGCTTCATCTCTATAGTCGGCTAACATAGAAGAAAATTCGTACATAAATTATCTTTGAGACAAGGAACATATCAGCGTGTGTATGAATATAGTGGAACCATTCTTGCTTTTCATTGTGTTTGCCCAGTGTCCAGCTGCCATTAAAGTAATCGTCAATGAGGAAATGAAAAAGAACCCCTGTGTTTGTGTTCATGATTCGTTGGACAGGAGTCCAATACACAGCTCACAGGGAACGCCTATATCTCCTCAGCATTGACAATGTTTAGGAACTTGCTCACTGGAGCAAAAAGTGTGAGTTGATACTATTTGCTTTGATCAGGACAAACGTTATCTCACTGAACGCTACTCCAGGCACGCGTGTCTTTCGAATCAATCGAAGGAGACACGCGTGGACAAGCGTGTGTGAAAGCGTTTTCTTTCTTGCAACGTTGTGCCTTAGGTAAACAACATATAAAGTCTTTTCTATCCAAGTGCATTTGCTGTTATAAAGTGTTAAAAGAATGGTCGCTTTCTGAAGAATCCGCGTCTTTCTAATAATTAATATCAACTCTGTTCCTAATCAATAGGGTTAAAAAATAGCAATATAAGATTTGAAGACGACAGCGTGTGGATGGCGGGCACAGAAAAAAAAAACTACAGGAACTCCTATCGTAGTAAAGAAACGCGAGAAGAGAAAACTGATCGTTAATTGTAAGAAGATAGAAAGTGTGGTTGTTAGCAAGAGGAACAGCTAGCTACGATCTGGAGACGACCACGTGAAGAAAGTACAGATTTTTAATTATCTCGGAAGCCTTAGACGATGGAAAATACGACATAGAAATCCGAATTCGCATAGGAATAGCCGATGATGCTTTCAAAATACAGACACAATTTATGAAGAAACAGAAACACAGGAATGGTGAACAGCGATATAATAGTGATTTTTCAAACGCACAAGGCCGAAAGTATGGGGCACCCGGTGAGGATCGAACTTACTACTCAGTCGTAATTGTTCTAGAGAGAGAGGCTTGCTAACCATTACATCGCCTCGGGGCGCCCCAAACAGCAATGTAATATCAATCCTGTTATATAGAAGTGAATGCTGGACACATTCGTAGCGAGCTGAAGGAATTGGTTTACAAAAGGATGCTGAGAATACCATGGAAGGAACATGTGAGCAAGGAGTATGTTTTAAAGAAAACAGCGATCTAAATATTCTTTTGAGCATAGGATCAGAAAATGACAGTTAAAATTTCTATGACACATAATGAGGAAAGAGGCTTGGAGAATTTGACACGCAGGATATTTTGAAAGTTAGAGGGGCAGACGGAAACAGTGTTTAACCTACCTAACGAACCTAAATGACAAAACATGGACTGGGAAGGTTAATTAGGAAGCAAACTTTGGTTAGAGACACAAATAATAAGATGTTGTGGAGAGCCATGATCGTCCACGGTTTTGTCGCAAATAGTAATGCGAGATCGTTTGCTGGCAGATAAATGACATTAAGGTTTAAATTAAATTTTCATGAAATTTTATAAAATATGATGAATTATTGCAAGTTTAATATATTGTTAAAAGAATATCTCAGACATACATTGAATTTTGAAGGCACACCTGGAGCCATAATTCAAGCAAAAGTTAAACGCTTTCAATAATATCTTTTATTTTATGTCTGACAGTGCTCTATCAAACTCAACACAGAAAACTAATAAAAATCTTGATAGGTTTAAATAACACGTTTTATGAAGTGAGCGGCTAGTTCGCCCGAACTTAACTCAATTGAAAACACGTGGACCATTTCGAAGAAAATCGTTTACATTTTCAGAAGGTATTCCTTGTGTGTACGTAGGTGTGTGTGTGTAGGGGGCAAATAGAGTGAGATCCACAAACACGCACAGTTTAATAGCTTGAGTTTAGCTATAAAGTTGTATACGTTTTATATTTACTAAATACAATGATAATTTTAATGATGTGCTGCTAATTCATAATTCTATAAACCTGAGCATTTTCTTAATTAAATATCGATTTCCTTCTCAGTGAACAATAATAACTAATTCAATTATGAGATCCAGCTACATTGGATGACCTGGTCAATTTTGACTACTTCAAAATATAAACTGGAATAATTATCAAAAGATTGACAAGAATAACTACAAATTTCAAATGGAAAACGAAATTCAAAACATTGAGGATACGGAAGGATATTATGATCGTTAGTAGTTTGTAACAGAAAAATGTTTACTGATTTTAGATTTCTTTGGTACAAAATCAAATAGAGGATCTCGAAGTTTATGTTATGCTTATTGAGGAGGCTTTGTGAAAATCGTTATTTTAAATCTTTAAATTTATTTGGAGTCAGAAATTCCATCATTCCGTCTCGTTGGTAATACACACCCAGCTCAGTCACTGCGCAGGTGCAAAGGTTTTGGGAAGGATATGCTTAAAGGTAAAACTTAGATTATTGAAAGACAATAATACTGAATTTTTAAATGATCTCCACTTGCATAAAATTCAAGGGCGATACCTCGTACTGGATCGATACCAAATCAAGCACCTGCATAGTAATCGTTGTCGGGTTAACAGCTTTGCTTAATTCGCCGGATCGAACAATTCTATGGTGTCACAACATTGTACCTTCAGAAGAAAGATCATTCTTCTTCTTCTTCTTCTTCTTCTTCTTCTTCTTCTTCTTCTTCTTCTTCTTCTTCTTCGTCTTTGTGCTGTGTTCCTTTGGGATATGGTTGATCATGGTTCTCTCCAATTCCCTGCCATTTGTATCTCATTTGCCTCTTGGAATCTTTGTCTTTTGCTATCTTTGCTAATCTCTGGCCTCATCATGCTGAAACACTGGTTCCACTATAATCACCGAAGTTAAGCAACGTCGAGCCTGATCAGTAACAAGATGGATGACCGCTAGGCAATAACACGTACTGTTACCTTGGGTGTGTTCTAATGGATAATGGTTCGGAATTGTTAATCGGAGAGCGGTGTTTCATTTCCAGTTGGGTTTGTTATATATATATATATATATATATATATATATATATATATATATATATATATATATATATATATATATAAAGTAAACCTAAAAGAGCCAGACAAACCTACCTAGGTTTCACCTACGCGGATCGTCAGGGTAAACTGGCTAAAGAGGTGCTATAAGAACGTAAAATATATAGCCTACGGCACAAAAACATGTATATATATAAAGCCATATATATATATATATATATATATATATATATATATATATATATATATATATATATATATATCTGGCTTTAAATAACTTGCAAAGGGTTGATAAATCGTATAAAATGTATGACTCAATCTTAATCTCTGTTCTTCCAACCGTTTACACAAGCTCCTTTGGTAGGTTATTCGCTGCTATCCTCTGTCTTTCTTACCTTCAATATGAAGAGGGATTAGGGGTGATAGCAAAATAGACATCCTTACATAGAGCTACAAAGGACAGGAAGTTGTGGAGAGACACGTTCACCCACATCCTGAAGTGACACGACACATAGACGAAGATGATACAGAAATTTTCCTCAACTTGAACGTTTCTCGGTCGTTCAGATCGAGAAACGTCCAAAAGTCAATATTTTAATTGCCAGAATACTTATTTAATGACCAGAATACTTATTTTGAAAAGTCGGTTGAAACACTAACTGTCCGGCGTGGCCTTGCAGAACGACTGAAAAAGATTGTTGAAAAGATTGATTTCACCTCTGCATTGACGGTGATTATTATCCGAAATGATTGATTATGAAATTAAATTTTTAAAAAAAAATGAATGCTTAATTAAATAACAATAATAATAATAATGAGATAAAATATGGAAGCCGCCCACTTGCCGAGAATTCATTGGCGATTTGATTCAAGAAGGTTTTACAGTTCAAGGAAGATTAGTTTTCCAATTATATTTCAGGATCAGTTTATGAATGTTAATTTGAAATTTGTAATTGATGTTTTTACAAGATACTTTTTATAAATTTTATTACTGTTTAGAAAAAACTAGAAAGAAAGAAATTGGAAGAAAACACAACATTTACCGCAATTAAAAATAGATGAATGAAATAAATAATAATAACAATAATAATAATAATAATAATAATAATAATACCTATAAATACCCGTAGAAATTTCACAGGTTTCCGATTTGAATTTTCTGATCAATCTTAATTCTTAAATTAATGATTGAATAAACTCCTTCCGAGTTTTACGATAATGGAATATCCGTGGAAATTGCCCTATTTTCTCGTTAAATATCTGAGCTTAACAACTTTAAGGAAATATTGCAATAACGTTGATGAGTATGAATGCAGATCATTATTTAAAGAAGTCAGAAGATACAAATGAAAATGTTCAAAATAGACAAGGCTTTCTATTTCATTTAAAAAGACGCTAAACATATGAGAGCATTATCGCCTTCACTGTCTTCTTCATCTTCCTTTTCCTTTCTTTTCCCTAAAACCAAACAGCGCCTTTGATACATCTTTTCTTCTGTCTATCCTCGCAATCAAACGGGAATAAACTATTGTTTATCTGAGGTAATGGCAAAATGAACACAGACCTGCTGACTAAGAAGCAAGCAGAATAATAATAATAATAATAATAATAATAATAATAATAATAATAATAATATAAAATGCCATCAGCAGAATACTTGTGAACCTTCCTAAAAGGGACAAGACAAGAAATGACAATAAAAGAACAATGGAATGCGTACAGATATCGGTACTTCCGGTCACATTGATAGATTGTATTTTTCTAAAGAATTAAAGGATATATTTTTAATTTACATTTATATTACTTCAAAGGGGATCATAGTATTTTCTGGCTGACTTTTTTCCTAAAAAAATACCATGAAAAAATACGTGTGCGTCTTCCAAGGCAACGCCCAGGCTCAAGTAAGCTTGGACGGTTACCTAATTGGCTTAACTAACAGGGACAGAGGAGGCAAGGTGGATAGCGGTTCGGATTGAGGAATCGGAGAGCCGAGTTCGAATTCCAGTCGAATCCATTACATTCACTTACGTGTTAATACCCTATTGGTAAATAGCAGGAGAGACCGGGTTCTATAGCCTTGGATGGCACTTGGTCTACCGCTGAAAGAAATTGCAACCTACTGCGGAAAAAAATCTGCCTCGTCAGTCATGTATCGAAAGATACACGATCGCCTAAGCGTGTATCACGCATGGCACATAACTGATTGAATAGGGCGTGGATTTGTATAATGTTAGCTATAATGTTAGCTATCTCTCTAATTTAGCCTTTTATATGATGTATCCTCAGTACTTAGCATTTCAAAGATCTTCCTGGAGCCGAGTCAAAAGCTTAAACATGCTCGGTTTACTAGCTACGTCGGGAGCCTTTCTGCTCTTAACTAGTATGCCATTGCCATACAAACAAAATCGGACGAGTGATTAATATAAACAAGACGTGGCACCAGTATATGAGGGATATATGGTGAATTTGTTGTTGTATGAGAATGACTTTTATTTTCTTAGAAAATTCCTTCCAATATTAGGGTACCTCTTCCAAGCCGCAGCGTCTTGTAAGCCTGAAAATACGGTAATATTTTAAATAGACGCTCCATTTTCATTTATTAGAGCGTGTGTTTTACGTCTATTAGCCTGGGCATTTGAGAAATCCTATTATCGAAAATGTGTCCCCCGACAACGGTCAAATATGGGTCACAAACCACCATTTGATCCGGCGTGTTTTAACATTCGGCCACGAAAAAAATGTCACAGTAATGGAAATAGAGCCTTACTTACTGTGACGTTTTTCAAGACCAAGCACTAAAGTTCGCCGGATTAAACGGTGATTTCTCTGACAAAGCGGGACGCAGGTTCGAACCCTGTCGGAGAACACATTTTCTTTACTTGGATTTCTCGAATGCACAGACCGATACAGAAGATGACGATTTACATTGCATTTAACTTTTTGTGAATTGTATTTAACAGGAAAGCAATAAGCTGAAAGAGGCTTCTATGGACGAGAATTGTGAGAGAAGTAACTATTAAATTAGAAATTGCGGTTTTATTTAACCATTTCAGCAGTAAAATAATGAGACCTAACTGCCAATCTAGTACTACGTTCAGATTCATAAAGTCGAGGTACCAAAGAGGAAAGCGCATCCGAACAATTGCCATGAGGGAAAACTACGTTACGGCGGCGGGAAAGGGATTGAAAACGAGCTGCCAGGTCAGGACCGATAATATTGCAGATTCTTCTTTGGATTTTGTCTCGAATCTCAATAAATGTAGGAGAGTTACCAGTTTAATTCAAAATATTTATCTCTCTCTCTCTCTCTCTCTCTCTCTCTCTCTCTCTCTCTGTGTTCACGGTTTGGGTGATTATGGCTCTCCAATGTTCGATCCTTTACCATTCCTCTTTGTGTTTTTATACTACTTCTTACATATATTTGCTCAACTTTGTCAAGTAGGGTTACAAATTGATTTTCTCCGCTTCTTTGGCTTTCAATTTTCCCTGTAAACGTTAAATTCTTCAACTGTCTTTATTCACTTTCTGTCAAGAAAATTATTATAAATACGTGTTCCTTAGAAAATAAATTAGTCGTCGTCATCGTCGTCGTCATAGCAGTAGTAGTAGTAGTAGTCGGTATCGATGAAAGAATTCTATTATTGTTGTTTGTATTGTCTTAAAAGTAAGCCGGAAGCGTTTGGCAGCGACCACAATAGACAATCTAAATAATGTGTGCGCACCAAAATTAATTTGTAGCGATGAGGTGAACATATAATTAGGGCGTGTTTATGCCACAAAAGGATTCTTTGCAATGATCCATAAATTGGCGAGGAAAGGAAGAAAATTTGCCGAACCTATTTTCTGTTAATTGACATTAGCGTCTTGGAAGTGTTTGGATGTGAATTCGTATGATTGGCACATTGTCTGGCTCATATGTCTGACACATATGCAGCTTTTTAACACTTTGTTATATCTGCCTCTCCTTCTGCCTGTTTGTGTATCTCTGAATCTAGATGAGGAAAGAAAGAAGAGATGTGAACAAAAAAGTGTTGAAGATCGTAAAAGAAAGAAAGAACTAATGTGAACAAAAAGGGTGATAATAAAAAAAAGAAAGAAAGAAAGAAAAAAGAAGGAAAGAAAATAGAAAGAAAGAAAGAAAGAAAGAAAGAATAGACTCTGTCTCCAACATAGAGAATAAGATTGAGTCGTTACGATTTACTAAGCACGCTTAGTATTACAAATGACCAAAAATGAAGAGGATAGAAATAAAAAGGATAATGTTTTACCAATTTCTAAAGTGGGTAAATTGTCAACCTACTTTAAAAATCATGATCTGAAATAGTGAGTTCTTTCTTTTTTAATCAATTTATCCGAACAAAAGCAACAATATCCACTAAAACACGAAGGACTACTGGGAGTGAAAGAGAATGAGAAAAATTTAGAAGAAATCTAAAACCCAATCAAATCAGGAAACAAGGAATAAACCTCTGCACCTGTTCAAAAGACCAGAGAAAATTTACCACAGCGGGAAATATACCACACACACCCTATCGAGAAATATGTAATACACACACACACCTAGTAAATTAAAAATAATAGTTTAACCTTAGTTTAAACTCCAGTGTCACTATAAAATACGTAACTGTCTTACAAAACACAGAAAGAGACAGATTTTAATATATACTGACGCACCAAATGCCATGGGATCGCAGTATCTAAAGAAAATGATAGGTGGCACCATTGTACTTTGACGTTCTGGAAATGTCCAAACCTATATCAGTTGTGTTCTGACAATTGATGTGTCAGTATGAACATTGACTCGGCTGCTCATGACAAGGCAACGTGAATCATTGGAATTTCGTCCCTCCTGCAGTGAAGGTTGATGTAATTTGAGCCAGTGTCGCTTGTCTGTTACCGGAGATAATTCTGGCCAGACGCCTCTAGGCATGATTATTAAGGACACCTGGTCAGCCAATGCGCTGTCCACGATGTAGAGGTTAATACCTTCCATCGGTTATTCCCGGTATAGCCGGGTCACCGTAAATTGAGGAATGTCAAAGTGCACATAATTTTAGAAATGTAATGCCATATGCACCTGGAACTCACCATCATGTAATGTTTGGAGTGGATCGGGACAAGATATGTTCAGCAACCCTTAACACACACACATACACACACACAAATATATATATATATATATATATATATATATATATATATATATTTGGGCAGAAACCATTCTTTTATCATGTTTTGTTGAATATGATAGACAAGGAAATTTTAATTAATATTTTAATGTTTCCAGCATTCTTACACACACACACACATATATATATATATATATATATATATATATATATATATATATATATATATATATATATATGAGAAAATACTATGACAAATTGGGAAAAATATTTGCGACGTGTTTCATCCGTTAGGACTTCGTCGGACTGGGATTGTTGACATTTTTATGACCATACATGCGCATGAACGAGAGACGCTGGTAGTTTCAAAGTTTTGAAAGATATTTTTGTTTGCAACCTAACCAAAAGTGTTGAAAAACGTAAAAGAAAAAAAGAACTAATGTGACCAAAAAGGTTGAGAAGAAGAAAAGAAATAAAAAAATAAAGAAAGAAAGAAAAATGAACTCTGTCTCCAACATCTTTGTTTTTACATATGCCGCATTGTGATAACAGAAAATCTTCCAAGAATGGTAAAATATTCTAATAGCCTGGATGTAAATTTACTGTAGCTGAACCAGTGATGAAAAATACTTTTTAAACATTTTCATTTTAGTGAATTATTTTCTCTTCTAATTAGAGTAGCATTTTATTTTAAAATCGTGGCCAGTTTCGTTGCAATGAACAACCAATGCGTTTTGTGTGTTGCTTTTTTTAAAATGTCTCTTTTGTGTTTAGAAAATCTTTTGTTTGAACTTCTTAAGTTTTCTCCAAAATATTCTTTCTGGAAATTCTTGCAGTGTTAAAGTAAATTCTTCCTTTAGTTTAGGGTTGTTTTATATTGATTAAGGCTTTTACTGTTTTAGATGTAGTTGTGACAAATTTTATGTTGAGTTTATATAATTTCTTTTCGGTTGTAGTTACGATAGAGTTATTGGGTAGAATAATATAATTTTTTGATGCGTTGGGCTCATCAGAAAGGACTGCTTTTCTATTTGAGAATATTTTATGAGCCTTTTGTTTTGCATTAAATATGAAATAGAGTATTGAAAGTATTTTCAATATATTTCTCCTCTTCGTGTAAATATTGGGGGCTGCAAATTCTGAGTGCTCTTAAGTAGAATCCAATGATCATATTTTAACGAAGATACGTGTATGTAATACTTTTATACGTCACTAGAAGAGTCCACTACATAGAGATGACCCGATTAAAGAAGGTTATTATTCCTACGAAATAAACTCTTCTGATGAAATAAATGTAGTGTAGGTAGTGTATATACCTATACACACACACACATACATATATATATATATATATATATATATATATATATATATATATATATATATGCAATGATCGGGGAAGCAGTCTCGTCAGAGTGGGGTTTTTCAAAGCAAGGGTTCGTTGGAAGAAGCTGCACTTCCAGTCCGATAATATCAGGAATCTCCTTCCTGACAAATCTACCATGGTGAGATTCGAACCCGAAAATTTACGTCCAGGCTCTTAGAACGTTTCACCATTCTTGGCAGATTTTCTTTTATCAAATTGCCGGATATGTAAAAACAAGATCTTGGAGACAGAGTCCATTTTTCTTTCTTTCTTTCTTCTCACCCTTTTTGTTCTCATTAGTTCTTCCTTTCTGTTACGTTTTTCAACACTTTTGATTAGGTTGCAAAGAAAAATACCTTTCAAAATTTTGAAACTACCAGCATCTCTCGTTCATGCGCATGTATGGTCATAAAAATGTCAACAAACCCAGTCCGACGAAGTCCTAACGGATGAAACACGTCGCAAATATTTTTTTCAGAATGCTAACGTTCTAATAACTCGACCACGTTCCTATACAGAGCATCAATAGAAAAAAATACAAGAATTAAAAGTGGGTACGACGCTTCCTTTTCTTTTCGGTCATATCGCTAAATGTTACGCCATCTTGGTCTTTCGCTTTGTCGGCAAAAAAGTGCGGATAATGGCGCACATATATAAAGAGAAGAACGTAAATATTTATTTACAAAACACGTGCAAACTTGCACATCCATAACAGTCAATACAACTAACACTAACATACATCCACACAGAGATCAGCATAATGATGCGCACTTAATGATTCTACTATTAAATCTTCCTTGTTTCTTCTCCTTTTACTTCCAACCTTACTCTCCTTCCCAAACATCCAGTTATGTCTCGTTCGGAAGCCTACGGCAAAATCCGAGTTCGTAATAAAGTTATGACAAGGCTTCCTGCCAGTTCATCATTTTCGCTTTCTACTTTCAGCAGATGACATTACAAAGGCTTCTTATTATGTCCATATTTATTCAGCTTACTCTAGTTTGGCACAAGGTTATCATTATTGGTCACCTAGAGAGAAGTGTACTGACTGATTAAATGACTGGCTTGTTTGTCATCTATTCATAGCAGATGTCCGGATATTTTATAATATTGGCTTAATCTAGCTGAGGATCACACTGACCGTGCTTGCTTAGAAAGTCAGAATTACATTGGATATTCATCTGGATCCAAACAGATCAACTATGGGAAATTATCAAATGCTTAATTCACTAAAGAGATTCGTTGTTTCTAGTTTTATATATATATATATATATATATATATATATATATATATATATATATATATATATGCAAATATATAGAAAAATAGGAAAGAACACGTTAGGTAAATAATCCGAAGTTCCTAAGCATTTTGTTTTTATTTTTAAAAAACAGTGCTCAATACAAAAGTAGAGCCTAAATTATAATTATTTAATGTAATAATTAAATTTAATAATTAATTTAATAATTATTTAATATAATAATTAAATTTAATAATTAATTTAACAATTATTTAATATAATAATTAAATTTAATAATATCGAAGGAATCATATTTCTTAAAATAATTATATATATATATATATATATATATATATATATATATATATATATATATATGAATTAAAGAATAAATATATATGTGTCTGTTATTTTCAATTTATTAATGGATACTCATATTTGAGTAGAAGTTCTGTTTTTGAATTAAAACAGCATTTTTTATCCAAGTACATCTATCGGCCTGAATACTCGAGAATATATATATATATATATATATCTTACTTATTATAAAACGCAGATTGTGTGTGTGTGTGTGTCTGTAACGTTTATATGTTGGATCGAATTTACTACATTTTTAGCCGATTTCAACAAAACTTCACAGGACTACATAAAATTACCTTTTGGTGGTTCTAACGGCGCCGAAAATGGGAAAAACAGTTGTTTTTTAAGAAAATCAATTTGAAAACACGATTAAGGCACAGCGTGAGAATTAAAGGGGGACAACTCACCCACGAAAATGTAAACAAAAGAGCATAGCATGATGAAAAAGACGCCGAACTTGACGAAAACAAAATTTTATCGTCTAATGTTCATATTATTATTAAAGAGGAAAGATCAAAGTATTTTTGGAGTATATTTTTTACATTTTTTAATCGTTCCTAGCACGTCTGAAATTTTCGTTAAAAATATTTTTTTTTTTTTTGGTCAAAAAAGACAGATAATCAATCATTTTTAATCATTTTTTCGATTTGATAAAAAAAAGATTAAAATCTTACATTGATATTCTTTAAAAATCAATTATCATTTTTCAAAACTGATTTTAATAAAAACAGATATTATACTGTTTATTTAAAATATTTTGAACCAAGCTTAACTTAGCTTCTGCACCGAAAAAATGTAATTTGAAAATGAAACAAAGCAGGTCATAACCTTTCGCGTCGCTTGACGATTGACGAAAGGCACATTCATGACGTTTAGATAACTTATGGGAGGGTAATTCTTTCTACGGATGGAAGGAAGTGAAATTATTTAAGTGAACAAATTATTTACCTTTTAAGGAAAACTTTCAGCGCTCTAATTTTTTATTTTATTTTATTTTGTACTTAGCTTTCATTTTTACGTTTACGATGCTTTATGGAAAATATAAAGAAATTAAAAAATAAGACTGTTAATAATGAGATTAAATTTCATAAGAAAAAGGTATCTAATTAATTTCTTATGAAATTTTATCAGTAGTGTACATAAAATACTATAATTTTATGTACATTTATTACATTTTACTGTGTTATTTGTATTTCCATTCATTTTATTATTAATTTTGATATTTCATTTATGAAAAAATGTCATAACTGAGATTAATATAAAAATAAGATCATATAAGTTAAAGTTTAGCAGTAGTTAAATTTCATAAGATGATACTGTTACTTGTAGGTACCCTTCTCAGTTGAAATTGAAAACTCAAATTAACTTCTCCATACGTGTTTCGCAAAAGTAAGGGGCTTAACAGCGGAGAACAATGCTGAACTCAAATAATGCAACTAAATTGTATTCTGGTTGGTCTTCCGTACTTGATAATTACTGTCCGACTATAAACACAAAAATTACATTTCTTAATTACCATGGCTAATCTGATTGGTCCAAATTATACAATTTTCAAAGCACTAGACAATGACAATCTCACACGGACATTTTGAAAGGTTGATGTTGCATTTAACTAATGTTAAAATATTTTTTTAAATTCAATTTAAACATTTTTTAAAAATCTTTTTAAAATTAAAGAAATAAGAAATAATTGTATTAAAAATTCAATTTTCATTGAAAAAATTTTTTGCTTCCAGAAAATATTGTCCATATTCAACGAAAATGCTTTGAGAGATTCCTGGCCACGGGGTTTCCAATCCTGTAGCACCTCACTCACTGGAATATGTAGGGACTGGGAATATATTATCCTTGGTCTCTATCTTCTAATATTGCCTCTCACCCATTTCAAACGATCTCGTGCCACATCCCGCCACCGTGGGGAATAAATACAGGTTCAAGCTCGCTAGAAGTTATTTTCGAGCATGTTTGCTCATAGGCATTAGTCATTATCTTTGCTCTTCTTATTTAAAAATACATCATCATCATCATCATCATCATCCCCCTTGATTTTTGTAATCGTAGGTTGGATCCGAATGCAGAAATCACACTAACTGTTTTCCACGACGATCTATCAACGGCAGCCATCAACAAATCTGGTACAATTATATCTGTCCATTGTTTGACATTGTCCAACCAGATTTTGCACTGGTATCCTCTCCTATGTCTACTTTCAATGGTGCCTTAAATGATGGTCTTGCACAGGCTGGTGTGCCTGGTAATGTGTCCAAACCACGCCATTTTTGACATTGGAGAGAAGAGGTTCCTAGTGTCCCACAAAACTTTCAACCCTTTTCCGCACAAACTTATTGTTTTGATTTTTTTTGTTCGTAATAGAAAATGCCAAGGAGTTTTCTGATGCATTTTTTCTCAAACGCTTGGATCCTTCTCTCAGTTTCTGCCAACAGTGTCCACGTTTCACATCCATATAGGAAAATGGAGACTATCGGCGATTTGTACAGTCTGTACTTTGTTTGAAAGCTGATTTTGCTCCTCCATGTTTGTGTCAATTTGACCATCGCTGCCATGGCTGCGGCAGTCCGTGTGTGGATACATATATACTGATCCACAATTGTAGCAATCGACAGGTCTCGTCACAGGGTCATGGCCCCGGTCTATGATTATTAATCCTTTTATTATTTTCAATTCCATTGATAAGGAAATGTCACTATTTTTTTCATATTCCCCGCACATATTTTGGTAGTTGAGATGTATTCCTTTCTTTTTTCTAACTTTTCTTTCCTTATTTGTCTAAGAGTTCTTACAGTTTATGAAAACTAAAAACGCTCTCTTAGATTTATTAAAGAAGAAATTATATACATATCTGGTCTGATGTTCCTACGATAAATCTCAAGATTCTTGAGAAAATTCAAAGGGCCTGTACTTTAACCGATCCAGACCTAACATCACGACTTCAGTCACTTTCTCACCGATGTGACGCAGCTTCCCTTTGTCTTTTCTACAGATATTTCCATAGCAATTATTCTGAAAAGATTTCCTTCTTGGTACCCGAGTGCATGAATTTAAGTGTGCTACTAGATTGGCAACTTACCGTTTAAGTGTTGAACCAAATGCAACCGTACGTTCTATTCTAACAGGGTTTTTTTCTCGCACTTTCTCCCTGTGAAACTCCATTACGATTTCTTGCTTGCGATGTATGGTCAGTTGGAAAAGGGTTGTAGTGTATAAAATAATTTATCACCCACATGGCCGCGTAGGCTCTTTCTAACTCAAGAATGGAAAAATGAAAACTTGGCACCTCCATCCCAGATATGACAGCACTGGCTGGTGTTTGAAGTTGGCCTGGGTCCGCTGAACGCTGTAGGGTCGTCATAATGGAATGATGGAGAAGAGGAAGTTGCTATGATTTAATTTACACAGGAACTCTTTTGGTCAAGTAACATAATTTGAGCGACGTAATTTTCTCCAGCCATCATGGCGTGCGGTTTGTGTCTGATCCAATTTGCTTTACTCAATACACGCTATTGAGCCCTGGCATTCAACATGCAAGACAAAGTGTGGGACGGGGAAGATGTAACAAAATATACGATGGGGCGTATCTTCAGGTCCTGCTGAGAGCTGAATGCGTGCGTATGTATATACAGATATGTTTGGGGCAATTTCTTTTTTTATCTATGTTTATTTTATCATATGTGTATATGCGTACATGAATCTTTAATCAGAAAAGATAGAGCTTTTTTTTTTAATCATTTCACCTCAAGCAAGACAATGGTGCCACTAAGCTGCAAGGGGTTACTAAGAGTGAAAGAGAATGATTGAAAGATGTGAAAGGACAATAAAAGAACATGATTCAGGAAGACAGAATATAGCGATTGGCGTTGCATTTAAATTTTTGTGAGCAACGACGAAGTTTAAGAGAAAATGAAAACTTATACTTAACATCAGGAAAACGCAGTTGAAATATCTATGGCACATAACGAGGAAGGAGGGTTTGGAAAATCTTATACTCACAAGGCAGACTGAAGGCAAAAGGGGCAGAAAGAAACAATGTATGACATACTTGGTAAATTGATGACTGGACAAGGTTTAAGAGAAATAACAAATAAACAAAAGTTATTAAAAGTTACGAATGATAGGAGATTGTGGAGAGCCATGATCTTCTACGTCTTGAAGAGCGGCGGCACATAGAAGGAGAAGGTGGCACTTTCATAGCAAATATTCTGACGTGCTGCATTCCTTAGTTCGACCAATTCTTACCTGAATAGCTAAGACCCGCCATGACACGTACACTGGGTTGAAACATCTTTATTCCTTTCGTATTCCATTGGTCAGGAAGAAGTTCCACTCAACCAGCTTCTCCCCATGATCCGCTACATTTCCCGACAATTACAAGTTTACCCCCCCCCAAGTATAGTTCCTTTATATATACAGAAGCATTCAAACGTGTGTGTGCACGTGTGTCTGTGCGCGCGTGTGTGTGTGTGTGTGTGTGTGTGTGTTCAATATGTCTGGTGATGTTGATTTATACATTTCCTTAGAATATGAGCGCTACAAAAATATATAAAAGCGTCAACTTAAATTCGAACCTGGCTCAGCGATTCCGTTTTCCTCAATAACTGTTATTTTTCCATCTACACACACCCTCTTACTCATTCACTCAATCACGCATTCACTCTCAGTATCTATCTATCTATCTATCTATCTATCTATCTATCTATCTATCTATCTATCTCTCTCTCTCTCTCTCTCTATATATATATATATATATATATATATATATATATATATATATATATATAAATTTATGATACAATATGGTAATCCGTATGGAATTTCCAGGAGAATATAGATCCAGGGAGAGCTCTATGTCAAAAGACAGAGCAAAATTATTATTAATAAAAGAATATCAAACACTTAAAATCCCATAGGTAATAATTTTTATTTCATGAGACCTTTAAAAAAAAAGCAGCTTTCAATCTTCAAGACCTACAAACAAAACACAAATGAAATGGAAAAAAATATTCCGGGTTAAAGTCAAGAGATATTGATATTTTATTAAAGTTCCTCTTTATCCCCAAATACTTTCACCATTCTCAAATGACATGTGTCAAAATAGGTCAACACTCTCTGCCTTTTACCACAATATCATCAGGATATTGTTTTTTGTCTAAGACAAAATTGTTTTGTTCATCTGAATCTTTTCTTTTTTTTTAAACAATGAAGTGAAAAACGCTAAGGTTACGTACTATATAGTTTTCACGATGTAAACCTCAGTGGAGGTAACTAAGTTAGAAATGTCCATATGTTTTTTAAAAACTTATTAGTTAAAACCTAGATATATTAAAGTATCTACTATAAACAGTTTAAAACATTTGTGCAGTTTGTGCTAATGTCGAAAGTACTCGGAATAAATTAATATCTATCAACACAGTAATCTTCTCTCTTCCTTTCATAAGGATACTAAGAAGTTTGTCCGTGAATATGAGTAGACAAAACGTCAGGCGATTGTAAGTTACAATTTACAATCACCTGGTGAGTTGCGTTGATACGCATCGAAACACGACTGCAATCGTGTAGGGGTTTTGACATTTTTTAGATGTAATATACTAAGATAAATAATATTTGCTCTACTTTGTATTGAGCCCTCTTTTAAGTTAAATGTTACGAACGTTAGAATTGTACTCTATTTGTTCTCATCTTACCTGGATACACACACACACACACACACACACACATATATATATATATATATATATATATATATATATATATATATATATATATATATATATCACTCATTCCTACCGCGTGTATGTGCGTATGATTGAGCATAAAATTTGCTACACGTAAGTTTATAAGTGTACCACTGAACAACATCTCACCTAGTTTTATTGGAAAATTATTGTTACATTCGACGAAGGAAAAGCCCGGATGAAGATTGATGATAGATTTTCTACATTTTAGTCATTCTCCTTTTTCAGATTCTCTTGCTCCTCACTGTCTCTCTTTCGATCTCTCTCGCTCGCTCACTCTCTTTCGCTTCTTCATATCTTGTGCTCTCTCTCTTTCCTCTTTGCTTATCTTGTTTCTTATTTCCCACTTTATTTTATTTTGTGTATTTCTTTTCCTCTCTTTTTTTCCTCTCTTTCTTTTTTCGTTTTCTTTCGTTTTCTTTCGTTTGTTTTTTGTTGTTGTTTTGTCTTTTTGTTTTGTTTTTTTTTCTTTATCTCGCCTTCGCTATATCTTGAATGACTGGGGTGTTCAGTCACGCTAACGAACATCCGGAAAATACGTGCATAGATTTCTGTTGCGAGAAAAGGATGACGAGCTTTGAACGAAAAGAAGTAAAATGGACGGCCGTTATTGGGTCGACGGGATCTGCTGTGAATTCGGAATTGAGTTGATTTGATTTTGAATGAATAATTGAGAAAGAAAGAAAGAAAGAAAGAAAGAAAGAAAGAAAGAAAGAATTTATTAACAATAATGAAACTTATTTAAAAATAAGAAGGAAAGAATGAAAAAAGGAAAAAGAAAATGAAAGAAATATTGAAAAATAAGAATAAAAAATCATTCAAAATTAAAGAAAATGATTGAAAAATCATAAAGAAATAATTAAAAATAAGAAAGAATAAAGAAAATAAGCAAAAACATTTTTATTATTTCTCTCAACGTCGTTTTTCTTTTCCTCTCAACGCTATATCACGGGTGACTGGGGCAGCGCCTAAGCAAGAATCCGGAAAATACGAAGGTAGAAAATACATATATTCGACATGAGAAAAAAATTAGTTAAATATTTAACTGAGGTGGGTTAGAAGAAATGGTTTCCTACCTTTTCCAAAGGTATTAGTACGAAACAAACGCAATGTACATGGTCGGAATTTGAACTCGGACCACCAAATTCTTTTATTCTGTCGATAACCATTATGCTATACGCATAAGAAAGTTGCAGCAGGCGAAAGTCATTATTAGAAATGCTGTAACCCGGAATCTCTGTCACTGTGCAACAAGACAATGAGTGATTGAGTCGTTTGAATGAAAGGGATTTCTGGGTAAAAAAATCAACCAGTAATTTTTTGGTACGACAAAGCTTGTCCAATGCGAGGCAACAGAAAGATAATTCAGTAATTCAAAATTCTTAGAAAGAAAATTGTAGAACGTTGCACAATCCTCCTCCTTATCCTCCTACTCCTCCCCTTTCTTCTTCTTTTTCTTCCTCCTCCTCCTTCTCCTCTTCTTCTTCTTCTTTTCTGAAATTACTAAATTATCTTCTCTTTCTAAAAAATTAGAATTATTATCCGTTACAAATCTGTGATGTACTTTCGCATTTGAAATTAAACAGAAAATCTAAGACTAATGAAGGCAATATATATCCCGAAACATATATGAACATTCAATAAAACATACATATCATACAGTTTTATGCTTAAAGTTCTTTCGGATGGTTCAGTAATTCATCGTGCTATGTCGAATGTACTCGGAAATAAATACAATATGTATCAATATGGCGTTTTCCTCTCGTCTTTCAATAATCACACAAAAAAGTTTATCCGTAAATACGAAAGGATCCTATCGTGAGTAAGTAGACAGAACATATCTAAATTATTCAACGAAACATGTCTCAACATATATATATATATATATATATATATATATATATATATATATAGAGAGAGAGAGAGAGAGAGAGAGTGAGAGGTGTATTATAAATCATTAATATCTATCAAATACGAAAATTCATTATTTTTAAAGATATACGTATATAGATATAAATATATCAGATGACCTGTACATTGCGTTCAAGCATGAAACCGACTGTCACCACTCAATGTTGACATCAATGTCCACTTCATATATATATATATATATATATATATGTGTGTGTGTGTGTGTGTGTGTGTGTGTGTGTGTATATATATATATATATATATATATATATATATATATATATATATATATATTCCGTTTCATGGGGATAAGGCAGTGTCCGTACTGTTTATTGTACGTAGTGTCAATAAGTGTTTTCGGACACTTCTTTAGCCATTTTCAAGGTTTGTTTTTCTAATTGTTGTCAATTTGTTTTCATGGCTGTCTTTTAAGCTATAATTGTGTGTATGATAGTAGCATTTATTCGAAGCCCCGTGAAATAAAATAAGTTACAAATAAATAAAATTCAAAAATACCCATTCTGAATGGCCGTTTCGCTCCGCAGGAAAAAATTTCCTTCAGAAGCTTGTCTAACTTTTACTGTCGATATGCTCCTGAAGGAAATTTTTTTCCCGCGGAGCGAAACGGCCATTCATAATGGGTATTTTTGAATTTTATTTATTTGTAATATATTTTAAAATGCTCTGTAGTAAATACATCATTGAGCTCTATTTGTGGATCAGTTTTAATATTTTATATTATAAGGATTCACTTGGATTACTTACCCACTTACCTGTATATATATACATATATATATATTAAAATTCTCTCTCTCACTCTCTCTCTCTCTCTCTCTCTCTCTCTCTGATTTATGAAATACGTAAAATTACAAGAATTTAAAGTATTTCCAACCAGCAGAATTTTTGTCAAAAAAATACACAAGAGAGAATTAGATTTATCTGTTCCTTATAAGTACCGTGTCGTGAAACCTTGAATTGGGTCAAGAATGAATTCGATTGAACGTGTCATTCATTTGACTATACAGGGGGCTGTAAAAAGTAAGTATACAGTAAGTATTATGACAGCATTACCAGTCTTAATAATCAATCCAATACGTTTTGTGCACACGTTTTGTATCTCATCAGTATATACCTACTTTTGAATCACCACGTATATAGATATATAATTGTGTGTGTGCAGCCGTTGTGGTTTCTTGTAAAGAAGAAACCGACGTATTTCCATTGTTTATGAATTGAATTTGATTTGATAAACATTATACTGATCATTGCTTTTTTATTTTTTTTCTATATTTCAGGTTTTAATGTCAATCATTTAGATATTGCTCCTCGTTACGCCAGTATATTAATGGGATTGTCCAACGGTGTCGGAACATTGTCCGGAATGTTATGCCCGCCAATTACAGAAATGCTTACCAAAATCCCAGTAAGTAATATTGTCTACCTACTTACCAACATCCATACACATGTCAGACACACGCCAAAAAATACATATATATATATATTGTTGAAACTTGACTAATGCATGGAATAATAATGCAACACAAAATGTACTTAGAACAAAATGTATTGAAACAATAAAGTGTACACAATATTTACATATAGTCTTTTGTATATTCCTGGTAAGACCGTTCCTGGAGAATGTGTTGACTGAGTCGCAGTCAGGCAGAGTCTCTGGTTGAATCTCTTGATTCCCCCCTCTTCCCGGTACCAACCATATTTATATGGTCGGTACTCCACTATGCAAATTATATGGATCCTATATATATATATATATATATATATATATATATATATATATATATATATATATATATATATATATATATAAAGAATTTAACAGAACCCCGAAGATAAAATGCATAATATTAAAAAACTATAACTTGTAATTCCTTATAAGATCTATGTTTCGTGTGTTTACAAGAAAATTTACATATTATAAATTTTACTAACAGAAAAGTACAGTTAAAACCAAAGAAATGAATTAACAGTGCTCTACTGGCATTGTCTATGTTTTACCTTAAAATATAATTAAAATTTTTCATAAATAATTATGTATTACAAGTTTACATCCATTATTTTATTAGTATATAATAATCCACCAAATACACGTAGTTTATTTAATTGATTTATTCAGATTTAATATTGCCATGTATTCCCGTTTATTTAGCATAATTATCATCGTAAATATAGTAATTCCAATTTTTTTTAATTTTAAATATTTGTTTCAATACGATGTACTTCCTAAATATAAAAACCTTTTAAAATAATGATTCTGATAAATTTAAGCCTACTTCAACAAATCAGAACAACATGCTTAGCTTACATCAACATAATACATTTGCCGTTGCCATGTTGTATACAATTTTTCGATAGCATGTCTGCGTGTTTTGTTTCTCATTTCATGAAAAAACCCACCCACCTCCACCCTCTGACCTTATTTTTCTGTTTCAGCAGAGATCTGACATTGGTTAATCTAGACATACTAACAAGCATATTTTTAATTCTGATCTTATACCTCACCCTTTAACTTTCGAAAAGAGATAACGATTTATTTAAATTTCCCTAATAAATCCTTTTTTATCACAGGTTATCTAATATTGCCTGACGAAGTACATAGTATTGAAACATATATATATATATATATATATATATATATATATAAATATTGCAACATATATATATATGTATAAGTATTGAAACATATATATATATATATAAGTATTGAAACATATATATATATAAGTATTGAAATATATATATATATATATATATATATATATATATATATATATATATATATATATATCAGTAAAGATAAGAACGAATAGGGTACAATTAATTTGTAATCGCCTAAGGAGATGCGTTGATTCGCATCGAAACACGACTACAATTGTGTAGCGATTTTTACATGTTTTTTTTATGTAATATAATAAAATAAAAATATATATATATATATATATATATATATATATATATATATATATATATATATATATATATATATATATATATAGAGAGAGAGAGAGAGAGAGAGAGAGAGAGAGAGAGAGAAGAGGCACGGTGGAATAATGGATAGCAGCTTGGATTGAGGAATCGGAGAGCCGAGTTCGAATTCCAGTCAAATCCATTACATTCACTTACGTGCTAATACCCTTGGGAAAAGGTGTGAATCCTCTTCTTCTCCCTCCAGCCATGGGTAAATAGCAGGATAGACTGGGTTCTATAGCCTTCGATGGCAACTGGTCTAGGAGAAGGACAACTCTGAATTCAAAACATGCGGAGGGTCGTTTGGGGACATTGTGGCACGTAGTGCACCAGGTCTCTGTATTCGGCCCTTCAAAAAGGGTGGATGGTCCTGCACGAAACCTTCACCACTATAATCAAATCTCATGTGCTGTTTTCGATCTGTCGGTTTTCTAGGAACTGATCTGCTTGCCCCTCATACGTCGAATTTGACGGGAGAGTCGAGTATATATTTATATATATTAGTATAAACGTTATTTTAGTTATAGGTACCTCCACGAAATCGCTAAAAAAAGAGCATAGCTTGATGAAAAGACGCCAACCTTGCCGAAAAACAAAATTTTATTGTCTAAATGCTTATGTTATTATTAAGAGGAAAGACCAAAGATTTTTTTAATTATTTTAAAAATTTTCCTTCTTTTTAGAACATTCTAAATTTTGAGTAAAAAACCTTGTTTTTATTCGTATCAGCGGAACTAGTAAATAACATAGACAATTTTTAGCACGTTTTTTTGAAAAATCGTGCAAAAATAGAAATAATTATCGGATGTTAATGAAACTTTCAGGAACTATTCACAGATGATCGAAATTATTATAAATATGTTTTTTTATGAAAGTCATGGTAGAAATATTTTTTTAAAAATATTTATTACCCCCCATAACTAATTTTATGAAAACGCTAGAAATTCGATCGCATCGGTTTTAGTGATTACAATAATTAAAAGCACAGGGCTTTGAGGAATGCAAATCATGTTTTTTTTTTTTTTGTTTTTAATTGGATACTCAGTACCTGAAAATCAGCTCTGAATTGTAACATACAAAACTCAATAAAACAAAGATATTATTGTTATTACAAAGATTATATTTTCAAATGCTTTTATTTGCTTTTAGTTGTTTTTATGAATATGGGCAATATTTTCTGAAAGCAAAAAAATTTTTTCGATGAAAAATGAATTTTTAATACAATTATTTGTTATTTCATTAATTATAATAGATTTTACATTTAAGTTATAAAATTAGTTAAAAGCCGCATCGGCTTTCATAAGTGTCCTTATCAGATAGATCTTTTTTAGCGCGTTGTAAATTGTATCATTTTGACTAATCAGAAGATCCCCAGTAATTAAGAAATGTAATTTTGTGCTTATAATCGAGCTGTAATTATAAAATACGGAAGACCAACCAGAATATAATTAAGTTGCGTTATTTGAGTTAAGCATTGTTCTCCGCTGTTAAGGCCTTTACTTTTGCAAAACACGTGTGGAGAAGTTAATTTGATTTTTCAATTTCAACTGAGAAGGGTACCTACAAGTATCAGTATCATCTTATGAAATTTATATGATCTTTTTTTATATTAATCTCAGTTACGACATTTTTCCATAAATGAAATATCAAAATTAATAATAAAATGAATGCAAATACAAATAACAGTAGAATGTAATAAATGTACATAAAATTATAGTATTTTATGTACAATTCTGATAAAATTTCATAAGAAAGGTACCTATAAATTAATTAGATACCTTTCTTAAGAAATATGAAATTTAATGTCACTCTTAACAGTTTTATTTTAATTTCTTTAGAATATATTTCCCATAAAGCATCATAAACGTAAAGGTGAAAGCTAAGTACAAAAAAAAAAAAAAAAAAAATTAGACCGCTGAAAGTTTTCGTTAAAAAATAACGGGGTAAATAATTTGTTCACGTTAATGTAAATTATTTCACTTTTTCTCCTTCCGTAGAACAAATTAGCCTAATGGAATTCGTAAATATATCATTCATCACATTTCA
Organism: Acanthosepion pharaonis; assembly: GCA_903632075.3. Taxonomy (NCBI): domain Eukaryota; kingdom Metazoa; phylum Mollusca; class Cephalopoda; order Sepiida; family Sepiidae; genus Acanthosepion; species Acanthosepion pharaonis. The sequence continues at coordinate 509,063 of CAHIKZ030000948.1, forward strand.
AGAGACGCGAAAGTTTATGACCTGCTTTGTTTTATTTTCAAATTACATCTTTTTTGGCACAAAAGCTAAGTTAAGTTTGGTTCAAAATATTTTAAATAAACATTATAATTTCTGATTTTCTTAAAATATGTTTTGAAAAATGATAATTGATATTTAAAAAAATTTCAAAGTCAGATTTCCATTTTTTTAAATGGAAAAAAAATGGTCAATTTTGCTGACTCAAAAAAACTAGATTTTTAACGAAAATTTCGGACGTGCTAGGAACGATTAAAAAATGGAAAAAAATACCCCAAAAAAATACTTTGACCTTTCCTCTTAATAATAACAAACATTTAGACGATAAAATTTTGTTTTCGTCAAGTTTGGCGTCTTTTTCATCATTCTATGCTCTTTTTTTAGCGATCTCGTGGAGGTACCTATTTTAGTAGGTGCACTTATTTGAGTTGCGATCGATGTTTTTTTATTTTAAAAGTGAAATTAATAAAAACCGGCATAAATTAAGGAGCCGACAACAGAAAAACTCTGCCTCCAAATCGAATTTACTTTCCTTTATTTAACTCATGTAAATCTTATGCCAAAGTTTCACCACGGATCCATACAAATTTGGAATTACCTATTTAATGAAAGCGCTTATTTTTCTCCTCGAGACCTCTACGAATTTACATGTACTGGCTCCAGTTTGAGCACCTCGAGGTGGTGTAATTGTTAACTAGCTTGTCTTGCTAGGACAATTACGAGTGAGTAGTGAGTTCAATCCTCACTTGGTGCCACATACTTTTGGCCTTGTGACACATTTGAGCTACGCTTGGAAAATCAATATACCAGCTTCAGTTTCGTACCCGCAATATACCAGCTTCAGTTTCGTACCCGCAAAGTAAACAACAGTCATTTTTAAAGCATTTTTGTATCCAATATTATTTTCTAATGCAATATATTTTTCTAATAACGTTTAGAGTAATAATAAATAATGCCGGATAAAAATTCTTTTTCATATATATATATATATATATATATATATATATAACAAACCATAGTATTAGTAAAATCAACACAAAACCTATATATATATATATATATATATATATATATATATATATATATCACTGCTGTTTTGAACTGGAATCGATGTTTACCCTTTGCGTCGTGTTTAGGGTTGGGTTTCCAGTTCCTACTAAAATCTTCCTTCTTATTTACTATTTTTTTTCCTCAAAAGGAGTAAAGTTTCCTGTTTAAGATTGGGTTTTCTGTTCCTTCTAAAATCATTTAATTCTCTTTTACTCCAAGTAGCCCCTTGCGCCTTAGTGGCACTATCTCTTTGCTTGGGGTGAATTGATTAAAATAATAATAAGAATAAGAACACCTATCGTAATTACGACGTATGACAATTTCATTCTCAGAAATTCCATGTGAAAACAAAGTTTGCTTACCAGGTTGCTATTAGCTACATTCTTTTTCTACGTATTCTCCTTGTAAAGCAATACACTTCTCGATAAAATGGTGCCATTACTGGAAACATTCTTGGAACTCATTTTCCAAACTATCTTTCAGTAATGTGGTCACGTGTTGCATGTTAGAAATACCAATAACAAATATTTCTAGAAACAGTGATATCTCTGGCCTGAAAAGACCTTTTTCTGTTTTTTTTTTTTTTTTTATAAATAGCAATTTTGGCTATTCCTAAAAATGAAATAGGCCTGAGTCGGTGGACCCGTTTTATAATGGACTTCTAAGACGGAAACTCACAAACTTTTAACTTCATACGCGGGGACATTGACATTATGGAAAATTTTCAAACTCTTTTCATCCGAACAGTTTCCCATAAGCCTTTCGGCATATCCAAATAAACATTGGCATCTGTTCATTGTGTTCTTAGTTGTCGGCTTCTTGCATCATTGTGCACATTTTATCGACCATTCTCGAACCGTTTGTGTCATTCAAAAACACTTATTTATATAGTATGCTCACTATAAATCATTTCAATAGGACTAACGTGTCAATATCATTTTACCAATCTTCACATAAAACTTGATATCGATAGGCTGCCTCAAATTCCTTTCACACCTTTACTATCAACACTCATGAACACATACAACTTCCTCTACTACTAGGCAACGAATGACTAGCAGATTGTGCCCGGGTACAAATATCTGCTTAACTTATTACGCTACGGTAATTCCGGGAATTAAATTATTATACCTTTCAATCTTCCAGTATTATCATATATAGATAATACAATCGCATACATTTTGATGTCAAGATTTAAATATTTCTACTCTTTTCCTTCTCTTTTTTTTCTGATAATCGTTTTCCTTATTTTCTGTTTTGCAGAGCATAGAAAGCTGGGAACATGTGTTCCTCATAGCTAGTTTGGTCCATTTCGGCGGTGTCATTTTCTACGCCATCTTTGCATCAGGCGAGCTTCAACCTTGGGCCGACCCGCCAGCAGATGAAGAGGAATGGAAGCCTGAAGACACCCTGAAGGGCGACTCTTATGATAAGATGCCTGACTACGGGACCGTCAACGAAAATGGCCCGGTATACGAGACAAAAGAGGAAATGGTCCAGAGATACGGGAGGAGACCTTCGGAATCAGATTCGGAAAATTACTGAACATTCGCATGAAAACAACAACAATCCCAAAAATATGTCACTGACTGCAATTTCGTTAATATTATTTATGTTTACTAAAGGATAGAATTGACCAGTCGGAATGATATTCTTACTCCACCCTTTTCTTCCATCTTTCTTTCTAATTTGTTTTCATCCCATAATTTCACAATTACGACAACGACGATTTCTAATTTTACAACTGCTTGTAGCGGACGGCGTTTTCCAGTGAAACATGAAGCTTTGGATAACGTGACTGGGTCCGATTCGAGCTTAGTAGAGGCTATCCAGACCTTTGGCAAGTCTTTTATACTCTACGCCCATAATGATCAGTCCGTTCCTTTGCTTGTAAAATCTGCAATGCCCAGGTGGTATTCGTCGTTTCTTTTTCAGTTTCTGTCAACTAATTTTATGATGAACGCTTTTTTTTTCTTTTTTTTTCTTTTTTGTGGGACAGAAAGGAAAGATAGCCATTCACACGATTTGATAAAAGGATACTCATTTATTTGAAGGAGGAGATGCAAAAGAAAAATGGAAAAGTGCAATAGAAGCGAATGGCGAAACAAAAACAGAGAACTTTTTTGTAATGTTATTTTCTGTTTAGACATATTGTTGATCTGATCTGGTTGTCGTCTGCTTTGTTATATTCTAACCTTTTGTCGGAAGAAAAATGAAAGAAAAACAACAACAAAAGAAAGAAAGAAACAAAGAAAGAAACAAAGAAACAAAGAAAGAAATCTAAAACTCATAAAATGTGGTGATGATGATGATGAGGATGATGATGAAACGTTAACAATTATCTTGATGATGATAATGATTACAACTTTTTTGAAGGCTAAACATGATTATGTTGATGTTGCTGATAATACAAGAAATCTTGATGAAGATATTGAAGGGAATTGTTCTAATCAGGAAAGATGACCTGAAACGAAGAAAAAATGTCTACCATGAGCTTTTTTTTTCACTATTTTTTTTCAAGTCCAACATGCTTTGTCTGAGTGCGCCCCATTACTTCTCATTACACTGAAACAAAAGATCCTATATTTATTAACGGCCACTGACATTGATCTGTCGTTAAGGAAACACCGACCAAATCTTAAACAAACACAAAAAAATATATATATATATATATATATATATATATATATATATATATATATATATATATATATAATGTTTCATTGAACGTGGCAGACAAAGAAAATCATATGTTTTGGGGGTTTTTGTTTTTGTTGTTTTTTTTTTTTTTTGTAAACTTTCTATAATGTTCTTACATCTTTCTTTTTTGAGTGACTAAAGGAGGCTGAAAATGTCCGTATTGCTTCCAAGCGCTTTCGACCAATTCCATAATCATTCATCCGTTGTTAATTTTGTTCAACGAACCCCTTGAAAATGGATAATGAATTATCCGAAAGCACTTGGGACAAGCACAGTGATTACGTACAGTTTTTGCACTCTCAAAACTCCTCCATTCTACATAAAAAAAAAATAAGAACATTAGAAAAATTTAATAAAAATCTTATAAGGTTTTCCTTGTCGGTCACATTCAATAAAACATGATTATAAGAAGGTTTGCTACCCTAATATACAATGCATATATATATATATATATATATATATATATATATATATATATTATCGTGCTTCGAAACAGACACACAAGCAGACACCTACAAAAAACTATTGTATCGTAAACGAGACAACCTTTTTGTTTCTTAAATGGAAATTAACTACATAATGACAACAACGACAGCATCCTTGTTTTATTATTACCGTTTGTTCCGGGTTTTTTTTTTTCGTTTCATTTTTTTTTTATTTTTGCCATGTTTCATAACAAATGCAATTTATGTAATCTTTTCTTTATTGTCTTTTGTTGCCCTATTAGCTATTGTCAATGCCGCTATCCCAGCCACGACTAATTGTATTTCAATCCGATATTATTATTTTTTATTTATTATTATTTTTTAATTATTATTATTATTATTATTATTATTATTACATGCATTTGCATGTTCTCATCAGATGTCCGGTGATCATCGCTGAAGATTGTGGCAGCAAGTTTCCTTAAATTCCCAGCACCTTACTCAGTACTCAGTACACTCAAAGACTCAACCAGCGCTGTGGTCTGTACTCAGCATTATTATTATTATTATTATTATTATTATTATTATTCACTTTTTCATTCTGTTCAATATAATCCCTTATAAGGTCATTACACGAGATCTGGGGTAAGGCGAGGTAATAAATTCTGATTTTAAGTGTTACTTAATATGTACAATATTTTTATTCATTTTTCCATTGATAATACTCTCCTGAGTAAATTTCTCACCCAGTGCAATTCTTTAATCTCTTGTCAACTAGGGGCGCCAGGGATCTTTTAATTGTTCTTGGTTGCACCTTTGTTTTATCGTACTCAGGGCTCCAGTCATTATTGGTATAACCGTAGTTTTATGGTGACACAGTTTGCTCACCTTCAATATCATAATCCGTATATTTATTTATTTTATCATATTCTTTAATTTATATATTATTATTATTATTATTATTATTATTATTATTATTGAGTAGCACCGAGATACAAATATACGAAGTCCAATCTACCTATCCTGACACCCAGTCTGATAAGAGTATACCGCGCACATGCATCACAGCCAGATGTGCGCAGTATGGTAACAGGTTGATAATCTTGCAGGCAGTGTCTACTTAGAAATATTTTCAAGTCGTTTAGCCAGGTCCGTTCATACGGTCTCCGGTTGAGAGCGATGCCAAATATCTAGACGTAACTCCAAAGTAGCCTTGGCTGACTCATCCTTCTAACTAAAAATAAACAACTGTCTCTCTCTCAATATCTCTCTCACTCTCTCTCTCTCTCGCAATCTCTCTCTCTCTCGCAATCTCTCTCTCTCTCTTTCTCTCTCTCCCTCGACAAGGTCTCCCACTATTTCCGCTCATGAGAAGATAGACACTGAGCGTTAGCCCCTAGACATACTCATTTGTTTAAGGTCAGGTAAGTCACAAGCAAATCTGTGGTATTGAAAAGGATATTTAAATGTGGCCCATCTAAATTCATCTCAACAAAATATGTAGGGTGATACTTTAGCAACTGGTCAAGTTACTATTATCATTATTATTATTATTATTAATAGTATTATTACTATTATTATTATTTATTATTATTAGTGTTTTGTTTGTTTTTTGATGTGGTTTATATTTATTTACATTTGATGTTTTTCGATTGTTTTTTTTTCTTTTTTTCACACTTTTGTAAATGTTACCGTTGCGTTAATGCTGTGGTTGTTGATATTATTCTTGCGACAGTTACATTAAAAATAACCATTACTGTAATTACCCTGACGACGATGTGAGTCGATGACTGATTTATTTATTTTTACGGTATAATATATATATATATATATATATATATATATATATATATATATATATAAGCGCCCAGTTGTACGATGCTAGCCTGTTAAAATGCCTCAAATGGTTTTCGAAAATAGATTTGATGAGTGTATATCAAAGCTTTCTTTCTTCCTTTCTTTCTTTCTCACAGGAAACCAAAACAAAAAAAGAAATCTATTAGAATAAAATGAATTCACTGCTCATGAGAAGTTTTCAAGAAGGGAAAATATTTCCTTTGCTGGGGCAATTTATGCGGATACAATTTTTTCCTCATTATTTTCAGATTGTAGATAACATTTATTTTTATCTATATTGCGTTAAACAGTTTTTCTGTTATATATATATATATATATATATATATATATATATATATATATATATATATATATATATATATATGTGTATAATTGTATGTATGTATATATATTCTAAAACACGCACACACACATACACACACACATACCACACACACACATATATATATATATATATATATATATATATATATATATATATATATATATATATCTTAGACTATTTCGAAAACTTCTATCTTGACATGTTTCACCAATGAATTGGCGTCATCACATCAAAAATTTCATCGGTGAAACATGTTAAAACAGAAGTTTTTCAATTTGTCTTATATCTATCTTTACCATTCAATTCCATTCTCATCCGAACATTACCTATATATATATATATATATATATATATATATATATATATATATATGTATATATGAGTGCGTGCGTGGGTGCGTAGTGCGTGCGCGTGTGTTTTTGTTTGTTTGTGCTACCTACAAAGCATACATTTCACAAAAATAAAATCATTTTTTCCAATTAAATATACTAAGCACATTCCTTCTAAGGGTCAGGAGTTACAGGAAGTTATTCCGGCTGTGAAATTGGGGGAAAGTGACGCCGATTCTGTCCTTGGATCAAATACCTGGTTTTATTTACTATTCTTGTTGTTGTTATTATTATTATTATTATTATTATTATTATTATTATTATTATTATCATTATTATTATTATTATTATTATTTCTCTCATGTATACCGTTAGTTTTATTTTACCATAAACGGTTTCTCTGAAACTCATGTCATACACGCATTCCATTTGAACAGACAATTGTTTCTTTAGAGTTTAAGTATTATTTTATCATTCATTTATGTGATGTCCATGAATTCGATGATTCAGCATTTGTTTATTTTTAACCCCTTTTTAATCTGAAAGTATAAATGTAAAAATGGTGATAATAATAATAATAATAATAATAATAATAATAATAATAATAATAGTCATAGTAATGTTGAGAATGCCTGTAAAAATATTTAAAAAAAAGCAACAAAAACAAGGCATAATTGATTTTAAGAAATAACTTTGATCTCGATATGAATTCTGATTTACATTTTAATTCCTTTGATATTTGAATCGCCATAATGTTCTTTTTGTCCAAAGACCAAACATGACGTTCAAAAAGTGTGTGTGCAATTCGTCATGAACGTAAAAAAAAACGCATGAAAAACTGCAATTTTAACAAAGAAAATTCTATTAAAAAAAAAGGAAAATTTAATGCAGAGAGATAACATTATCATTTTATTTTTATCATTTTTCAGCCAGTGAGTGTGTGTGCATTCTTGAATGGGTTTACTATTGATTGAATGCCTGCATAGCCCACCGACTTACGACTGGTCATTTCTTACCGGAAGTTAAATTTATTTTCTTTAAAAAATAATTCGTCTTCACACACACACACACACACACACACACACACACACACTCATATTCTAAGGGTCATTTTTACTTTTTCGTTTTCCTGTATTTAGTGACATGTAAACAAGTAACTCCGTAGATCTTTGCTGTGCGTGTATAAATTTAGTATTGTTCGTATAGCTAGCAAATTTGATAAACATTCTTGTATATATGATTATCAGTATGTACTTGTGTGTATGAGAAAAGAGAATTGAATATTACACCTGAGTAAGGTATGTAGTTGATGTTTTTCAATATTCTTGATCTAATTAATCGAACTAAGGTAATTCAACCAATGTTCGTCCTTTATTGAAATAAATTGATTGTAGAATTGATCATTAACGTGCTATTAAGACAACAACAACAAAAAAAACGAAAAAATATATGTGAAATTATTGAAAAACAAACTTTTTTCAACAATTTTGTCTTTTTCTTCTTTCTTGAAACTCGTTTACTTTGAATAGGAGGACGCCATTTTTTTACAAGAAAAAAGCAAATATAGACGTCCACCATGAACAAATTTATGTCCAGTTTGTCACTAAATATAAACTTCTTGAAAATTTTCGTCTCGACTGGATAGCCAGTCTGTGAACGAATATAAATTATCAAAAAGAATTTGTTGTTTCGGTCTAGTTATTATTAATCCTATTTTCTTCATTTATTTTACTGTAAAATATCATTAGAGTCAGAGTAGAAATCCCAAAATGAGACTGAATCCATTGAACAACAGCAAAAAAATATAAATTATAAAACATTTTTTTTTTAAATTACACCGTAGTGTTGTAGTTGTAGATCTCTAATACAAATGGCAGAGTTCTTGAGACTGGCATCAAGCCTTAAAATGCATCAAGAATTTTTTTTAAGAAGAGCTTTAAAATACAATTGTTTTGTTTTGTTTGGACTTGGCACATCTTCAGGTATATAGATATATTTGTTCGTCCGCATATTTTTTTTTATATATTCGTAAATTATTTTCTATCTGATTTTCAAGATTAATATTCGGTTTATTTTGCGTTGATGTGATTACATTATTTGTGGATTGTATATAGTTTTAATGAAATGTACTCTTCGGTATCTGTCTGCGCGTACCAATACAAACACACACACACATGCACACACACATATATATATATATATATATATATATATATATATATATATATATATATATATATATATATATAAAATAAGAAGCAAATAGAAAAAACGCATATGAATGTAACAAGTTTCGCTTTCATTTTAGCATCATCAGAAGTTGTTGAAAATTAGTTTTCTGATGAATCGAATACAAAAACGAAACATGCTAGAATATATATATAAAGAGAGAGAGAGAGGGGGTAATAATCCGTTGGTATAATCCAGGCGAGTCATATTAACACAACATAGAATTTGAAATATGTTAAAACTGACTCACAAAAGAGAGCTCCATGTTTATTTTCATTAAACAGAGCAAATTTTCTTTACAATTAGAATTACGATACCTTTAGTAAATGACCATTTTCACCTACAAATTTTAATTTTAAAATTCGCAGGATTTTTCAAACTGTTTCTAGTATAGGCTACTGTTTATTTGGAGAAAGAAAGAGGGAGTGTGTGCAATTGGATAATTACACAACCACTCTCTTTCTTTCTCCAAACGAACAGTACACAGTATATATGCGTATATGTCAGCATGTGCACTGACATGTATTGTGTATGTGGGTACTCGCGTATATGTGAGTGAGCAAGCGTAAACATGTGAATATGTTTCATGAAATGGTGATGGGATTTTGAGGGAGAAAAAAAAAGAGAAAAATGAGTTTGATTTTATGTCCACAGATTTTTATGCTATGTTTTACTTATGTATATATATGTGCATACACACAGATATATATATATATATATATATATATATATATATATATATATATATATATATGTGTGTGTGTGTGTGTGTGTGTGTGTGTGTATTACTAAAATGTTTTTATATTTAGCAGGCACAGTACAAATCATTTGACATACACCAATATATATATATATATATATATATATATATATATATATATATAGAGAGAGAGAGAGAGAGAGAGAGAGAGAGAGAGTGATAAAATACTTAAAACCCACAAATACACTAGTGTAATGCGTAGATATTTACATAAAGAATATTACTTTATATGTCTTTACTCACATGCATATATATATAGAGAGAGAGAGAAAGAGAACGAGTGAGAGGGAGAGAGAGAATATATATATATATATATATATATATATATATATATATATATATATATATATATTGAGAAAGAGGGAGAGACAAAGAGAGAGTAAACTTGATACCTCCACGAAACTCTGGAGTTGGGATGCTGAAGGTAACATCAATCGGCTAAGTGACAAATTTTACTCACATTAATCATATATATATATATATATATATATATATATATGTGTGTGTGTGTGTGTGTGTGTGTGTATTTGTTTGTGTGTATGTATGTATGTATGTATACAAAAAAAAATAACAAAGTCTGTATGGCCAGCAGACAGCTTCCCAGACGAACTAATAACTTAGAGAAAGAAAAAATCCTGTAGATGAACTTTTTTACAATCGTTCAAATCACTTGTCAAGTGATATCAATTTCTAAAGAAATAATGGACTTCAAATGAATCCAACATATTTTTATTACCTTAAACGCTATTGTTGTGCATATTCGTATTTCAGTAGACGCTCCGTTTATTTAAAACATTTTTTTTCGTCCACCGGCCTGCATATTCGAGAAAAGTTATTAATTAAGAAGGCGACCGCCGGTAGGATTCGTACTTGCGTCTCCCTTTGCAGGAGAAACTGCCGTTTGACCTAATGTGCTTTGACCGCTCGAATAAGAAGCGCTTTAGAATCAAGAATTTACCTTCAAAGCACACGTAACTCGTTCAGATTTGGACAGTTGTAAACGGTAGGTTTTCTTCTTGCATACATAGTTATAAAATATTTCTCTCTAAAAGAATTTTCCAGGAAAATAGTTTTCTCAAGTCCAGTAGCTGTTATCGCTTTTTACAGTAATGACGCGGGTTTCGATAAACGTTATATTTAGTGGGTGTATCTGTTTAAGCAGGCATATAGCTGGTTTTCTTTTGCTTGTTAAACAGCGAAATTAATGTCTACCGACCTTGATATCGAGAATACCACTATATAAACTTCCTGTTGGGAAGCACATTTTCTTGACTGGGATTTCTTGATCACAGTCCAGGTAGACATTAATTTCATTGCTTGAAAAAATAAGAAGAACAAAACAAGGGCGTCTACTCAAATACGTGTACCCACTAAAAATAACATTTACTGTTCACACACACACACACACACACACACACACACGCACACACATGCACCACCCTCCACACACATACATACATATATATATTGATAGAAATTGTGCTTTATATTTGTAAATTGTTGTTTATAACGATATATATATATATATATATATATATATATATATGTGTGTGTGTGTGTGTGTGTGTGTGTGTGTGTGTGTGTGTGTGTGTGTGTGTGTGTATAGCGGTTATATGATGACTAGCTTCCGCCATCCGCCGTGACGTGATTAGAAATTTTCCTCGACTGACTCCAACGGACTTTTCTATTCTCACTTTGAGTTCTCTATTTAAGTAGTCTTGCACATTTGTGTTACTGGGGGTGTCTTATATATATATATATATATATATATATATATATATATTAGGACAAGTTTCATTAAATAATTTAGACAAGTTTTGTCTATTTGTTTTTAATATGATCCCCTCAAATTCACGGACTAAATTCTTACTATCGTTATTAAAGAAAGAAAGAAAGTTACCATATTGATGCATATTCATTTATTCCGAGTACTTTCGACTTTAGCAAAAATGTCATCTTCAGAGGTTGAGTTTTCATTTGAATGATGCATCAAAACATTTACAACAGAATTCCTGTCCGCATTCGCAATTTATAAAAATTCTTGCTGAAAATACATGTATACATTTTTTTATGAAATAATAAGCATGGGGTAAAAATTCTTGAAGATATCTATATTAAAAAAAAACTGAGACCAACCAAATTAATCATGAATACTGCACAAATGTCTTAAAAGGTTTACAGTAGATAGTTTAGCAATAACTAGGTTTTAGCTAATAGCTTTAAATAGTTTTTTTAAAAAACAGATGGACGTCTCTGTAACTTAGTTACCTCCCTTGACATTACTGCACGAGTCTACTTACATCATAAAATTTAAAAATCATGCAGTACATAAGTTTAGCGTTTTTCACTTCACAAATAAAACATTTAATTTTGAGATAAACACAACAAATTTGTCTTAGATAAAACAAGACCCTGATAAAACAAAACGTTGAAGATGACATACTGCTAATATCGAAAGTACTCGGAATAAATGAATATGCATCAATATGGCAACTTACTTTCTTTCTTTAGTATGGATACTAAGAAACTTGTCCGTGAATATGAGGGGATCATATTAAAAAATTAGTAGACAAAACTTGTCTAAATTATTTAATGAGACATGTCTAGATGAAAACATGCCGCCAAAATATATGCAATATATATATGTGTGTGTGTGTGTGTGTGTGTGTGTGTGTGTGTGTGTGTGTGTGTGTGTGTGTGTGTGTGTTTAGGCAGCAAATTCTTTTAGGCATGTCTGATTGAATAAATTACAAATATTATTGATGCTTATTTTTATCATAATCCTTTCATATTCAAGAATATTTTTCCGTATATTACAATTGAATAACGCAAGAAATGCACTGTAACAGTGAGAATCACTTTTATTTCCGAAGTACTTTCCATCTCTTTCTGAGATCATCCTCAGGGGTGCTACTGGTTAGGCAAAAACTATGTGTAGCTATACATTAATGAAGTTTTTTCTTTTGCGTTTAAATTGTACGGCTGACAGTTATGCTTACCAGTTGCTCCCCTGATGATGATCAAAAGAAAATATGATATAAATTGTTATATATCATATCAGTGTTAGGCAAGTGAATGGCAAAGTAGAAAATATACTGTGTAATGCGTTTCGTCTTATAGAAGGACTTCATCAGGCTAAAATAATGTTTTTATTAATGAAAATATATATTTGTAGGAGGTCGCCGTTGTCGATTACAATTGTGTACCGAGATGAAACGCTAAAGATGTGGGAACGCTGAAATTTTTAATTTTCAAATTAAATTTATTTTTCATATATATATATATATATATATATATATAAGACATTTTTTTATTCATACGTTCTTTTTATAGATACAAATATTTAAGTAAATGCTCTTTTTATAATAAACAGAGCATTTACTTAGATATTTGTATCTATAAAAAGAACGTATAAACATAAGAAATGTCTTAAAAAATTGTCGGACTCTGTCCATTTCATTATATATATATATATATATATATATATATATATATATGAAAAGAAATTTAATTAATTTTATAATCTAAGCTCTACTTATGTATCGAGCACTGTTTATTAAAAATAAAAACAAAAATACTAAAGAACTTCGGATCATCAATCTAAAAGTTCTTTCCTGTTATATCAATATGCATACACGCACGCACACGCACACACACACACGTATATATAAATCGATATAGCTATATACATACATATATGCGCATACGTATATATATATATATGTGTGTGTGTGTGTGTGTGTGTGTGTGTGTGTGTGTGTGTGTGTGTGTTTCTATATGTGTGTTTCTATATGTGTGTTTGTGTGTGTTTGCATGTGCGTGTTTGCTTGTGTGTGTTTGCTTGTGTGTTTTGGATTTGGATCATGTGTAGAAATTTCTTTTGATTGACGTTTATGGATATGCATGCGAATACGTGTATATATGTATGAAATAAAAGGACAATGTATTTCAGCCGGAGGAGAAGCAATAAATTCTTTTGTGTTGATAAAAACAACAATAACAACAATAAGGTTCTTGGAATATCGTCGTCTTCTAATTGCCGTCTCCCTTTGGGACGTGGAATTATTTGGAATATTACGAATTTCAACAGACGCATATGCTTAATCATAAAACCTCCAGAGACACACACACAAAACAAAAAAAAAACGAGTAAAAAGACAACTATGTAAAGTGCTCAATGCGCCACGTAAAGCAAAACCTAAGATAATCCAAAGGAACCAGGCAAACCGACCTAGGTTTCACCTCAACGGATCTTCAGGGTAAATATCCGTTTAGATGAAACCTAGGTAGGTTTGCCTGGCTCTAATATATATATATATATATATATATATATATATATATATATATATATAAGTTCTTTAGTATTTTTGTTTTTATTTTAAAAAAACAGTGCTCGATACATAAGTAGAGCTTAGATTATAAAATTAATTAAATTTCTTTTTCATATATATATATATATATATATATATATATATATATATATTATGAAATGGACAAAATCCGACAATTTTTTAAGACATTTCTTATGTTTATACGTTCTTTTTATAGATAAAAATATTTAAGTAAATGCTCTGTTTATTATAAAAAGAGCATTCACTTAAATATTTGTATCTATAAATAGAACGTAAAGATATACTTTTAGACATATATATATGTGTGTGTGTGTGTGTGTGTGTGTGTGTGTGTGTGTGTGTGTGTGTGTGTGTGTGTGTGTGTGTGTGTGTGTCTAAAAGTATATCTAAGCATAGGGTTACAACCATATATTTATAAAAATGCCAGAATTTCAAACGTTTTTCCCGATATTATTGTTGTATTTTGAACTTTCATTTTTTTCACTTCCCATTTCCCATACATGTCTTGAGACAATCAGCCATTGTCATACCGGAGGCGCTGTCATTTGGCGCTACCAGGACAAGGGAGATAACTATAGCACATAAATGTTAGAGACATTATGGACAAAAACACTTAGCGTATTGTATCATAAAATAAGTTATGTTTACTAATAAGCCGAAAAGAGAAAAATATGAATTGCAAACACAAAAATACAAACAAGTTCAGATTTTCTAGCCTTAGGAATTAACTTAAGGAGAGGGGGGCAACGCTGAATTCAAAATACTGGAAAATGCAAGATTCATGAGCAACAATTCAGATATAGATAAAAATATATCTGTAAAAAGACAATATAAATAAAACAAACTAAAAATCTATGTTTGACCCACGCGTTTCGCTCCCTGATGGACTTTATTAAAGCAACTGTCCGATTTACCTTGATGAAATACATCAGAGAACGAAATATATATATATATATATATATATCGATATGCCTATAAATATATACATTTACATACGCATCTAGACATATACATATACACACATACATATATATGCTTACTAGCAAAAAGAATGAATAGATAGATAGATAGATAGATAGATAGATAGATATAAGTATAGCTACGATTCGATTTCGAACAATGCCATCGCCTTGTCCATCCTCAGATATGGGCAGCGTGGCTGTTGCTTTTTAGACATGCTAAGACTAAACATGTGGCAATGTTGGGGGTTTTTCAAATGTCTTTATACTTTCCTAACTAGATAAATATACATACATATATGTAGAGAGAGATGAGAGCTAATAGATAGATAGATAGATAGATAGATAGATAGATAGATAGATAGATAGATAATCTTTTGACTTTGCTGAAAATGCATTTATGTTACTAAAATGTCTTTATGTTTTACCGAGAACATATCTATTGAAATACTCCAAGATAGATACATCCATAGATAGATAGATCATAAATAGATATAAAAGAATGTTAAATCTAGAAACTGATACGGGACGTTTTGCGAAACGATTCATCATATATAAAAATTCTATTCGAATTAATCGACCTTTTAATTTTATTTCATGTTAGGTTAAACGGTTTTTTTACATTTATTTCTCTTAAACTTAATTTTTAAGAAAATAAATTGATATGTGTATATCCTCAAAACATTCTAAAGCTTTTTTATCGCACCGCGGTGACACAAAAAATGGCATGCACATATTGTCTTTGTTGATTTCACAGATGTTTTAGTATTTTGCATGTTTGACAGATTCAAAGATTGTTTGTTACTTTGTTTCATTGTTTACATGTTTGTTGACGAACGCTGAAATATTGTTGACGTAATTCAAACCGACGTTGTATAAACCAATTATGGCCGACAGGATATTATTAAAGTGAAAGCCAGTTGTTAGACCACGTGGTATTGCAATTCGGTCTGGCAGAATTATACCAGGGAGCCAAGAAGCTACCTTCTCCACCATTTATTTTGAAGAGGTTTTTTTTAATTGTTTTTATTTCTTTTAATTGTTTTAGCCATTTAAAGAAAATATTCGAATATGCAAGCTCGGAAGTGTGAATCGACCTACCGACAGAGCATTTTTCAATTCTATACAGGTCAGACTCTAATTATCATTGAAAAAAAAAAACCTTAAAACTATTTTCATTAAGTTAAGACAACCTTAAACGAAAGGATTGGTTGCTAGGACTATATGTGTTTTGATTATAACAAAAATATTCTCGTGTCAATATATTATTGATACATGTGTATCTTCATGTCTTTTTTTTTTGTTTTGTTTTTTTACTCGGTTATACAAAAAAAAATTGTACTTTCCTCGATCGAGTTCTAATGAGTGAAAAGCGATAACCGGTTGGCTCATTTTGTTATTTTCTTTCACTATTATTATTAGTAGTAGTAGTATTATCATTAGTTGTTGTTGTTGTTGTTGTAGTAGTAGTAGTAGTAGTTGTAGTAGTTGTAGTAGTAGTAGTCTTTATCGCATTATCTACCGTAGTTTACTTCCCTTTTCGTGTCTTTTATGTACGCTCTTTCTTTTAGTTATAATGGAATGCATTTCTCACAAGATCTTTTTTTTTTTCATTTTTCTGCATTTTTATTTAATTGTTTTGTCATTTATTTATTTGCTGTGGACGTTACAAAGCCATATATTTAAACAATTTCAAAGCATTAAATCTTATTAGAATGCTGTTACTTGTCCACACAAACACGCGCGGGCGTGCGTACACACACACGTACACACACACACACACACGCACGTACGCACGCACGCACACACACACATACACGTTTACAAAATAAGAAAACTATCTATTCTTAGGAGAATGACATTATAGAATCTTCAGGTCTTTCGTCAATATTTTGTTCCCGACTATTCTCAGCTTTCTAAAAATAAATATATGAATGGTGTGCTAAAATGTTTTTATATACATTTCAATTAAATCGAATTTAAAAAGATTTAGTTAAATCCGTGTCGCCTTCAAAACATCATAGATAGATGTGCTATTGATAGGTATTTAGATAACAGGGTTAATTATACACCAATTAATAATACTATCTTGATCGCACTGTACATATATATGCCTGTATATATATATATATATATATACATATACCGTCATCCACAGACAGACTGTTTCGCAGCTCATCAGTGTGGCTAGGGTCGAAACCCGACTGAACTGGTGTCACTCGGAGATTCTAACCATTAAGCCATCGGCGCACGGTAGGGAGGAAAGTGGATTTTTAGCGTGTTTATCTTTATAAACACGCCCAGTGACCGGGATTGACTCAACTGGCATTAGCGAAGAGTCTCGCTATATAGCTATAATAGTCACTGTTTACCAACCCACATCTCCTCCCCAGAGAGCTCAACTGAAATTAATTTTTCAGGAGCCAATATACCGTCATCCACAGAAAGACTGTTTCGCTGTTTCACAGCTCACCAGTGTGGCTAGACATCCGGTTGCCTCCAGCTAGGGTCGGAGATTCTAACCATTAAGCCATCGGCGCACGGTAGGGAGGAAAGTGGATTTTTAGCGTTTATCTTTATAAACACTCCCAGTGATTCGTTGAAAGTAGATAATATAAAGTTTATTTGTACCTGGTCTGAATGTGAAAGAAAATTCCAAAACACATTCAATCTTAAAGGAAGAAATTATTTGTTAAAAAAAAGTGAAAGAAACAAAGTTACTAAGATAGATAGATAGATAGATAGATAGATAGATAGATAGATAGATAGATAGATAGACACATACATACAGGGTGCGATGGATAAATTGTCGTTTAAATTATGAAAAAATGAAAATAATACTGACATCTTATTTTAACAAATATATTTACCAAAATATCTTGAAATAACAAAGAGTAAATTTATTCGATAAAATCGCCATTGGCTTCAACCACGTCCTTCAGCTCAACTTCGTAATCTCCTGCAACTCTTCTGGATAGTCTCCTTGTTTTAACTGGTGAATGCTTTCATAATCCTTGCCTTCCGTTCATCTTTGGTGTTACAAGGAGTTTGGGCGTCTCTCGCTCAAATGCGCCCCATACATAATAATCAAAGAGGTTGCAGTTCTGGAGAGTTCGGTGGACAGATGAAAGGGGTGATGTGACCGCAGAAATTATCTGACAGCCATGACTGTGTTCTCCTGCTTATGTGGCATGGTGCAGTGTCATGTTGCCAGACATTGGTTCTTCCAGCAGCCACCCTTTTAACCCAGAGCAGAACTACCTCCCCAAGGCACTTGATGTAGGCCTCCGTGTTGAGTCTGAGTCTCTGTGGGAGGATGAATGGAGGTATAATGTAGCCATCATTAGTGATCAGTCCGCACACCTTCGTAATCACCATTAGACTAAGCAAACACTTTTCGAATCCTCTGCACTGTCCTCAGATTGACATTCAAACAC
>CAHIKZ030000948.1:535000-537500 GCA_903632075.3 Acanthosepion pharaonis
TTAAATCGACTGTAGGGAATTTTTACAGGATTAATATATATATAAATTTAAGCAAGAATTTCAGGCTAACACCCACGCATATACATACATGTATTTTAAGTTAATGTATATATATATATATATATATATATATATATATATATATATATATATATATATATATATACTGATCTAGATGTAGATATCCAAAATGCATACAAGTATATCTATTTGGAACATAGATAGATAGATAGATAGATAGATAGATAGATAGATAGATAGATAGATAGATCTACATGGTCCCGTGAACGATCAGATGCACATACAGACACATAAACACATATGCATATGCACAATTGCATATACATATATGCACATTTAAAATCTAAAAAGTCCATACGTATAATATCTGTGTGTATATATATATATATATATATATATATATATATATATATATATATATATATATATGCGTGCCAATGCCTGAATCTCATTAAGACAGATTTGAATGTAGTATTTCGTAATAGGTACGCTGTTTTAATTTGCAAAATAAATACTTTACTTTTATATATATATATATATATATATATATATATATATATATATATATATATTACAAAGTTAATAAATTTCGAATTAAAATGAAATATATATATATATATATATATATATATATATATATATATATATATATATATATATATATATATATATATATATATGTGTGTGTGTGTTGATCTATACCCACACCGGCTGAAACAAAGTAAACTAATGCAACTAATACAGTTAAACGTTCTAATTAAATGCCTAAATATACGTATAGTTGTATTTTCAGCATAAGTTCAAAGGTCTGTTAAATTATTCATGACTGATCGTTTCATGATTGGCGCAAATTTTATCAGTTTTTGTCCTTTCAAAACGGTAGCAAACGAAATATTTTATTCTCGAAAAATGAGCACGTTTATTTTGTTTTTCCATCCGTCATCATTGTCAGTCAGTTTTTTTATTGATATGCAAACTTGTGGAAGATGCGCGCGACAGCCAGTTTTTCTTCATGAGCAGCTCTGGACAATTTGATAATCACTAGCTGACAATGATAGTGGGTTTCCCGTAAGTGATCATGTTTTCCCCTAATATCAAATGCCTTATGCCTATTTTTAGGGTAATATCCAAGTTCTTATATTGCAGAATGTCAAATAGGATATATAATAATTAGCCGACACTGCCGATATTATTCACTATTAATCTTTTCTTTTTTAGTTGTTTATATGAAATTCTTAGATTTCGTAATCTATTTTATATTCAAAGAATTAAAAGATTTTTTTTATACGAATATTGCTTTTGGTCTTGGCAGCTAAGTCTCAACTAGATCATTTTGATAAATACAGAAATAAATCTTATCTCAAATAAAGAGATTACGAGAAATATGCTTCATTGTAATGGAAATTTCTTGAAATACAGTCTACGAACAGTCTGTCGTCTTTCTGTGATGTGTTAAGGCAGCTAATTCAAGCGACTATTACTACGGTAATAAGTCCTATTCTTGCTAGGTGCTCTGCATTTGTGGCCTTGTATCAGATTATGTTATACTTAGAAAATCCCTATAGGGTGCTTCACCGCGAATTTATGGGTATTAAATTTATCTCAAAGACCATTTTCACTTATAATCTGTCCGATCCAATGGGTGCCTCATAATTGTATTTGCAAGGCGATACTAAGCTTACTAAATTCTTATAAATGATTAATATCATATTCCTGTAAATTGTCTCATTATAAATCGATGCCGGGAAAGTAGAAATTATTACCAAACAATCAAAATCTGCCGATTTTTTGCTTCGAAAAACAACGATAGAAAAAAATCAATAAAACAACTAATTTTAATGCAGCTGCAGGTATCAAAGTCAATTTGTAATTAACCTGTAACTTTTGACGTTCCTTAAAAATCAGAAATGAATTAAATATATACTGACCGCGATGAAAAAGATCCATGGTTTTTCTGAATTAAATAATGAATAAATAGGTAATATTCATAAATTTGATATATTTCGCAATTTTTTTAGGTTCACCAGAAATTAAATTTTGGGAGCGATATAATTCGAGGTTGTATTTTGGTTTTTAAATTCTATATTTAAACTGAAATATAATCTCGAACCAGTCTCTTCATCATATTTTCTGGTGAATAGAAATAAATAGTGAAACATTTTAAATTTAGTTTTATATTTAATCATTTTGGCAGATTTTATCGATATCAATTCATCATATATATAAATGGATATATATATATATATATATATATATATATATATATATATATGTGTGTGTGTGTGTGTGTGTGTGTGTGTGTGTGTGTGTGTGTGTGAGAGAGAGAGAGTATGCACCCCTTTAAGCACCATATTATTTTTAGCGAAGGTGATTATGGCACACCAGTGTTAGGTTCAGATTCCTTCTAAACTCGTCTTATTTTCTTTTCACTCCCAGTAGACTCTTGAATTTCAGTGGCATTATCGCCTTGTTTCGAGTG
>CAHIKZ030000948.1:542500-555000 GCA_903632075.3 Acanthosepion pharaonis
AGTTCAGCTCAAGCGAATTTTGATTCCAAAAATGAAACAGAACTAATACTTTTTAATTTAATTATATAATTATATTTGAAGATTTAGCTTCCGTTTTTGAAACATGGTAATTCCTGTGTAGCGAAGAAACCATATTTTAAATCAGTTAATTTATAATATTTATGCTCTGTAAATTTACATTGAGCACTGTTTTGTTAAAGTAAAAATATCAATAAGAACACAGGATTATATATATTACTTTTCTTTCTTTTTATTACAATATATATATATGTGTGTGTGTGTGTGTGTGTGTGTGTGTGTGTGTGTGTGTGTGTGTGTGTGTGTGTGTGTGTGTGTGTAGTTTTGTTGCCAAGAATAAATTTTCAGAAATCGTAATTATTTCTTTACAGTGATAGTGGTTCTTAAGCTACGAGTAAATACACAAAATGATTTAAGTGTTTCTTTGCTTTTTATCGTAACATTTTTACAAAGTAATTATTCCTTTGTTCTTGTATAATCTGTTAAAAAATGACCGTTTTAATCAAATGTATATATGAGATTCTTGCTGTATGTTCGTAGCAATAAAGACAAAAGAAAACTGCAAAAATATTTGCATATGAAAATAGTCAATTCATTTATCAACACGTGTACAATTGTGCACATACAAATATATTTTATGTGTTTCATATGTACACAGCACAGTCACGCATACACAGAGAGGGAGAGAAAACCACAGTCTTGCAAATAGAATAATTTACATATCTCCGATAAATTATATTAAAAGAAAGAAAATGTGATTATGGTATTTTCGGGTGTTCATTCTAGTAATATTTGTGATGCGGACTCTCTCGAAATAAACCTAAAAATAAACATTAGTGCACAGTTTTAGGCATGGAGAATTTCATCGAAGTATCAAAACATCTTTTTGGAATATAGAATAAAAAAGATAGAAGAATATATGATCGTACAGATGTATGCATGCACACTCATACAAATATACAGCAACATTTACATGATATATATATATATATATATATATATATATATATATATATATATATATATCCACAATGACGTTATAACTGGAGACGACCTCGCGTCAGACTCCGCAGCCGGTGGAAGAATATCTATCACCAAGACCTCGAGCAGAAAAAACTGATGGTGGAGGATCCCCAAGATCTAGAGGTACTAGGTGGCTGTCATAGGCTCAATTCCTTCATGGTATGACAACAACAATGACACCTCCAGGCACATACATAGTACATCAACATATATATATATATATATATATATATATATATATATATATATATATATATATATATATATATATATATCAGATCTATATAAAGCTTAGCTGTTCTCATGTATATACAATAAGAGGGACACTATAAATGTTAATCAAACTATCTCTCAGTAAAGTATCCAAGGTGAAACGTCAATCGTCTTAAAAACTTCGGCCAAATACTCACACACACACACACACACACACACACACACACACACACACACACACACACACACACATATATATATATATATATATATATATATATATATATATATATATATATATATATATATATATATATAAATGCGTGCTTATATGCGTGTGTTTGTGCGTGCGTGCGTGTTTATGACGGCTGCTTTGAATTTTGGAGATCGACACTCTTCGCAAAGTCAATATTTTAATGACCAAACATCAGAATACTGAAGATGTGAAATGGATTGGTCCGAAGTATTTTCAGTGACGCTTTTGATATATGCATTTGTAAACAGGCCTCACTTTTCTTGTCTCATGCGAATTCCAAAAAGTCAAGGCTTCAATTAAACAAGTAGACTAACATTAGTTCGCCATTGACAGATAGATAGATAGATAGATAGATAGATAGATAGATAGATAGATAGATAGATAGAATTACACAAGACATTCTATAAAAGAAATCAGGATGGATGATGATGATGATGATGATGATGATGATGATGTAGATGTAAAAATGCAGGAAGTATATATAAGAAATATCCAAAGTTGATTTTTCCTAGAATTTTAAGTTCTAAAATCGTGACGTGATAGCCATTGTTTTTAATATTGAAGATAATCAGTTTTCTCAAATGTAAAATCCATGATATTTTCAAAATGTCTCAAAACTTTCTCAAATGAAAAGTGTCTAGTTTGGTTTTAGTGGGCTTCGCCGATATCAGTAATCACAAAAACTGGTGTGCAAGCGTTTGACAAGATTTTTCACATTGTTTGTATACAATGAACTGCGTACGTTTTAAAATCTTGTAAATATTTCTACGGAAAATACTAGCAACAAGCAGCCACATGAAGAATAAAAATAGTGCATATGCATTTATGTAAAATACATATACACACACAAACCTACTGGTTAAGTGCCGTAGTTGCGTACATTTCTAACTAGTAACAAATGTTGGTGTTCGATCCCAGCTAAAAATAAAAAAAAAACGGTTTAAAAATGCTTAGTTTTTAATCGATCCAGGCCTTTTGAATGATTGGCGGAAAATAATGTTACAAAATTCTTTCAATTTGGCTCGGTGTAGGACTACGGTAAGTTTAATAAAAATATATACGCATATAGACTTCAGGATACAGACAACAACACGCACGAACTGATACACACACACACACACACACACATATATATATATGTAATGTTTAGAGATTATATATATATTTTTTTAATCAGATTTCATCAAACGCCTGACGAATGTGTGAATGCACACCAAACTGGCAGTTGTGGTCGGTCACTGCCCACTGCCAAATTTGATTAAAAATATATTAAAGATCTGCAATTTAATATGGCAGAGAGATCTCATTTTTCCTGTGTGAACCTATTGAGAGTTGCTTATTCTTAATTCTATTATATATATATATATATATATATATATATATATATATATATATATATATATATATATAACGTCCAGAGAATGTATTTTTAACCTTTTAGTGGGTTTTGCTGGTGTCGAATAAGTCGTTTAATGTCAAGTGGAGACTTTAAAGAGAATTGGTGAAATTATGTGCTATGTTCCGCTAAAATCTATTCCATCGGCAGATCACGTGAATTCACGTCCAAACATGCAAACGTGATATTGGCGCTCTTGCTACTTTCCACCTTCCTTCCTTGAAAATGACCAACTATGTTCGCATGGTTTCGAGCCACAACATAAGTTTGGCAAGATCCTATACAAGTCTCCAGCTGCCTTTAAACGACTTATTCAAGACCAGGGGAAAAACTCGCTACAAGGCTCAACAGAGAACCTATGTCCATTCTATTCAACAGAACATATTTAAACGAAGGGATATATATATATATATATATATATATATATATATATGGAGATTTGAAAACAAAATGTAAAAGCTACAACGCGTTTCGCCGATGTCTGTTGGTTTCGACTTCTTCAGATCAGATTGAAAGACCAAGCTGAAAAAATGCGTTAGAATGTCTGAGGATAAAAAAGTGAAACATTTAAATTTATATATATATATATATATATATATAAGACAAACAGTCACTTCTGGTCGTCGGACCGGATAAAATAATTTAATGTATGGCTCCTGTTATCCTCAAAAATCCCAGCACACTTTCCTTACACTGAGATTTATGTTTTATTCTGCTGTGAAGAAGCTGCGACCAACAAACATTGAAGAAACGCGTCGTTTACAGCTGTTCTAATTTGTCTCATCGCCTCCACATTTATTTCAGATACTATTATGCCCCCTACAATACAAACACACACACACACATAAATCTATATAACTATCTACGTATATATATATATATATATATATATATATATATATATATATATATATATTGGTGCGGGTAAGTGTGTGTATGAATGTGCAAGTGAGTATGTGTGGAAAATGAAACTTTTTTTTAAAAAATATTGGTAAGTTTGATATATTATGTGATATATTAATGTTTCTTTTTCGCAATTTCTGTTCTGTGTTAGGGTCTGTTTTGAGGTAGGTTGCTCATAGTGTCTAGGGCGAAAATATCGCCACTATGTTGCCCCGAACGAAAAATTTAACAAAAAAAATAAATAAATAAAAAAGGGCGGGAGATTTTTGACGTCAGTTTGCATATCTCGATGTATAAATACTTTGGGTATTCTATACGATGTTAACTTTGTTACTTTTGGGGAAATAAAAAAAATTATCAAGTTGTTGTTTTAAAGTATTAAAAAAGAGAAATGTAGAAATTGCCAAATAAAATTTGAAATTAAATCAGTGTTTTTCATTTTTATTTGTTTGTTTTTCTTATAATGGGATATTACTTTTAAAATGTATGGTTTCATGCCTTTTTCTTTTCCTTTATTTTTCTTCTTTCATTTTTTTCATTATGCTTATCTTATTCTTTCCGTCTTTTTGCTAATTATTGTTCACCAGCAGCATGCGCCGGCGTTTCCCGTGCTTGATTCAAAAATCGTATGACTCATACAGCAATCGCTATCACTTGACTTAAAATATGTTTGCCCTTCCTTGCCTTTAAAGGAGTGTCCTTTGCCGTGCTGATGTTGCTACATGCCTTACTTCTTGCCTATCTCACACTGCGAATTTTTTCTAAGCTCTTTACTAAACATTAAATCTGTTACGAAAAAAGAACTAAACAAAATGAACACAAAACGATCGGCTTTAAAAATGAACTCGTAACTGGAAAAACCGAATGAAAAAAGAATGTTAATAACAATTACTTTTTCATACCCAACCCAGTTCTGCAGAATCAGAATCAACGTTGAGTTTAAGCAAGCGAATGAGCCAATTGGAGTAAAGTGCCATGCAGATTTAAATTTTTACCACTTGTGACGAATGCAGCTATCGATTCTTTTTGCATGCTAGCATGCTAGTTAACATTCGTGTCAGTTAGCTGCTGGCTCTCACGCTGGCCAATAGTATCTTCCTGCCTATTCGTGGCAGCCAGCTATAGGCTCTCACTCTGACCAGTAGAAAATGGCCGCAAACTACATGAAAACCGTCGTAAAGCAGGAATAAATCGATTATTTCCACTATCGATGAGAGTTGGGAAATGCAATGTCGGTCTTGGTCTTCCCGCTAACTTGGAGCATGTGCATGTAAATTTTGGTGCAAATCCGTCGAAAATCGTTACACACACACACACACACACACAGATCCTGCCTTTTATAGATAGAGATTTTTTCTTATTTCTCTTCTTTCTCCTTTTCCCATCTCCTCCTGCGTTTTTTCTCTTCTGTCTACGATCCCCCTTTTTTTTCTATTTTTTGGTATTCTTATCTCGTTTTCTTATTTTTAATAAATTTGGAATTAGGGATTGATTATATTCTGAAAGATTTTTAAGTGGAATATTGGGTGAAATACTTTTAACCATAGTTTTAAAAATGTCATAAGAACAGATTTGCAATCTACAGGGTGCGATGGGTAAATTGTCGCCATTTTTTTTTTTTTTAAATTACGCGCATGCGCGTTGTTTGTTTTCGATTTTGTTGACTACACAATATAGTAGGGTCAGCTGGCCACCGTCTGTGAGAAAAAGAGCACTATGACGCAATTCTCTCCGCCATAAATTTGGAGACGACATGCTTGGCATTCGCACCGGAAGCTCAAATACGATAATTTTAGAGTGTTTTAATGTCAATCTGAGGACAGTGCAGAGGATTCGGAAAGAGTTGGATGAGTCTAATGGTGATTACGAAAGTACGGCAGTTTGGAAAAATCACTCTGATCGTTCTGATAAGAAAAGAAGTCCCGAATTTGTCGGTGAGGGCCTCAGACTCAACACGGAGACCTACGTCAAATGCCTTGAGGAGGTAGTGTTACTCTGGGACTAGAGGGTAGCTGCTGGAAGACCCTATGTGTGACAAAAGAACTCTACACCATGCCACAAAAGTTGCAGGATATTCTGAAGTCGTCTGGAGGCTGTGGTTGAAGCCAATGGTGATTTTACTGAATAAATTTACTCTTTCGTATTTCAAGATATTTGCGGGTAATTTTGGCAAATACACCTATTAAAATGAGATGTCAGTATTATTTTCAGTTTTGCGTTCCCTTGTTTCTCCTTTACCTGGGTCCAGGTAGACAAAGCTGGCACAAATATTTTCGATTTCCGTTCTTAACTAAGATACTTCACTGATAATACCGTCAAAACGCTGCATGAATCCTGAATTCCGCTGTTAAACATACATATATATTCCATGCTACAAAATAATATAATATATATATATATATATATATATATATATATATATATATATATATATATATATATATATATATGGTCAGCCACGCCTGATTTTTCCACTTCCCCTCGTGTTACAGCTTTCTGGTGTTCTTGAAGCCTTACCTTAAGGAGGCGGCCTGTCTCTCCTTTATATTCCTTTCCGCAGCTGCACGAGATAGCGTACACACAGTCTTTAGTCATGTTCTCCTCTATGCGGGGGTCTTACTCGGGAGAGATATCTGCGAAGTGTCGTCAAGCTTTTGAAGGTTGTCCTGATGTTATAAGGACCGCAGATCCTTTGTATTTTCTATGATAACCCCTTCACATAAGGCAGGCAGACAGTTTTCTTAGTGTTGTTGTCCTCCTCCTCTTGTACCCGCCAATCCCAGTTTTGAGGGGCTGCTGCCATGTACCCAGGGTAGTTGTTACGTTGTAGGGTACTACTTATACTGACCAATTCCTTATCTAACGTCTCTGGGTCGCCACTTATGATTTTTGCTCGGTGTTGTAAGCAACGGACGATCCCTTTCTTTAAGCTGTATGGATGGTGGGAGTTGAAATTGAGGTACTGTCCGGTGAATGTCGGTTTATGGTATACGGATGTCTTAAACCCATGGTCTGTTCGAGATATTAGAACATCCAGGAATGGGAGTGTGTTGTTACTCTCTTTCTCCATCGTGAACTGTATCGAAGGTCTTATTGAGTTCACATGGTCCAGTAGAACCTGAACATCTTCCTGGTGTGGCCAGAGTATGAAGGTGTCATCTACGTACCTTAACCATATCGTTGGATTTAGAGATATAGATTCTAATGCCATTTCCTCAAAGTATTCCATGTATATATTCGCCATTGCTGGTGATAATGGCGAGCCCATTGCTAAGCCCTCATCCTGTAGATATATGTGTGATCTCATTCCGAAGTGTGTTGTTTGTGTACAGAAAGTCAACATCTCCATCAGATTATCTATTGGAATACTGGTCCGTTCTTCTAGGGAAGAGTCAGAGGCCAATCTGTTTCTGACTACTGAGAGTGCCTCCTCCGTGGATACCTTGGTAAACAAACTCACCACGTCCAAGCTCACCATCTGGTTGGATAGGATAGGAGCAATCTTCTTGTACTGAGTAGAGACTGACTGTTACGTAATTTAAATTTTAATAAAAAATACCTGGTTATCGCAATGTTTGCCCAGTTATATATTATGCGTGAATTACAGTTTTGTCATTTTAGGATAGATAGTAGGACAGATAATTGTTGACCTTAGACTTGAAGAGGTTAAGATTATAGTGATCGGGGAAGAATTCTTTCGGGAATCTCTTTCACAAAGTAACAGTTCTGGAGAAAGAAACTATCTGAATAGAACCCTTTTTCTCCCCTTGCCAATGGGATACGTAGGGACTGAATGTGGGTCGACTGTGTGTGCGTTGGAAGGCGGGTGCTAGCTGTGAAGTTCTGGACTGATATAACTGAGGAATCTAGCTCGTCTGAACATCTAGCATGAAAATAACCATTAGAAAAAAAAATTGGCTTTCTAAGACGAATGCGGTGTCAATCCTAAGTTATTTTACACCATTCACGCCGTCCTCTCTTATGTTTGATTTGTGTATAGTATTATTAACAGACACGAAAAGGGAATTGCAGGAACATTTATAAAAAAGCAGTAAAAAAAGCCAGAAGAAAGGATTAATCATCAATTGTCAGAAGACAGAATATATCGTCGTCCGCAAATAAAACAGCATATGAGATGCGAATTATGAATTGAAGATGACAAAATCAAGCAAGTGTTAAAATTTAGAAATCTGAAAATTGTTCTAAAAAAAAAGAAAATATGACACCAAAATCAGAAATCTTCCCCCAATTTTTGTAAAAGTGCTTTTGGGTTGTGTAGTGGATTGTACACTTAATGGCGTCTACCGTAAACTTTAAATTTGATAACTCAAAAGCGAAGAATTATCGGACATACAGGGAGAAGAGAAGAGAGCCTAAAATTTTATTGTCGTTCTCAATACGCTCGCTTATCGTCTGACCAAACGTTCGGTCTTGTTGGTTTGAGTTTGCACTTGAAGAATCTGTTTTTTGTAGGGAAATAGTTTCAAATCACAGTGGATAATTTGGCGCACAGATCTCCTGGAAATACCAACTTGCTGTAACAGCCGTCTAGTGGATTTGCGGGGCGACTCTTCCAACTACGCTGACGTCTTGAACATTGGGCCACAATGGCTTACGGTATTCTTAACCACACTTCCAGTATTTCTAAACTTTTCTACTAAACACGTGATCGTATGGCGATGGGGAATTTTCCTTCCAGGATATTCGTGTCGAAATTGCCTTTGAACAAGTGTAAATGACTTTGTTGCAAAATACAGTTCCACAATCTTTGTCCTCTCTTCAACCGAAAACTGCTCGTGGTGGTCCATCTTGCTATCAGATAAAACCTACAGGTACGCTATGCAACTCACCTGAAAAAGAAAAAAGAACAATTATATCTTTTGAAAACATGAGCCTTTACCTTTGAGCATTTTTTATGTGCTCCTACCTCTATATCTGTATGTACTTTGAATTTCATGCACAACGTAAATTTTAGGTATGAGTATTTGATACACCCTATATATATATATATATATATATATATATATATATATATATATATATATATATATATATTACCATCAATATATTTTGATCCACTTTATATACATATATATATATATATATATATATATATAGGGTGTATCAAAATACTCACACCTGAAACATTACGTATATATATATATATATATATATATATATATATATATATATGGTGTATCAAAATACTCATACCTGAAGATTACGTTGTGCATGAAATTCTGAGTCGTACTATCGGTAAAGGATAAGATGTATATTTATTAATATATAATTAATAGCTGTTTTATTCTATCTATTTGAGCACAGTTTCTTAACAACAATATATATATATATATATATATATATATATATATATATATATATATATATATATATATAATGTCTGTGTGTCTGATCATAATGACTAGGATGAGGCTGCTCGGAGTGGAAGGTGTCACTTTGAGGAGAAGCGGAGGTACGCAAAGCTTGAAAGAGATGTGAGTAAAGGCGTCCCCATTGAACTTCCTGAAGACACCTGCAGGCAGCTCGATTTGAAGTGTACAGATTGTGGTAAAGTGTGTTTGTCGATGGCTAATCTAAGGAGCCACCCTCGAGCGCACCGATGGAGGGTGGCAATTGATTATAAACCCACGTCTACCAACTGAAATGTGATATTTACGGGCCCAGAAGAAGTTTTATGCAACATTTTAAATTGCATGATAATGTACCACCCATTGTTAGACCACTTAAGTGCCCTGTTTGTGACATAGTATGTAGGCCCCTTGCTGAGCTAACGAGCCACATTCGTTCAGCATATCTGCAGATTTCCTCCAAAAAGATATGTAGTAATGGCCGTACTCGTATACGAGTTGGCAACCACCATGTGTCTGTATATGTACCTCGTAGGGATCTAGCTCATCTGAACATCTGCCATGAAAACAGCCATTCGAAAAACACAAAAACTTCGCTTTCTGGGATTTTTAGAAATTTATACTAAAGCGTATAAAACTTATAAGACAATGAAAACGTTCCTAGCATATCACAAGATAAGGAAATAAATACTGAAAACATGCTGGATAATTCAAAGAAAAAACACTTAACATGGCGGACGGGAAGTGGAACACTGAAATCCGAAGGGCTATTCGGATAGCCAAAGATGTATTCCAGAAGCTAAGCAGAGTATTAAGAGACAGAGAAAAATTCGTTAGAAACAAAGAAAGAATTACTGAACTGTTTATATGGCAATGAATGCTGGACCGCCTCTTCAAAGATGATGAAGAAACGTAGTTCTAAAAAAAAGGACGCTGAAGATACCATGTGGGCAAAGACGAAGTTTGGGAGAAAATGGAAACAAAAAAGAAACTTATATTTAACATCAGGAAGAGATAATTGAAATTTCTAGGCTAAATAATGTGGATAGAGTACTTGGAAAATCTGATACTCACAAGGCAGATTGAAGCCAAGAGGGACATAGGAAAACAATGCATAACCTATTTCGTGAACTTGAGGATGGCGGAACAATTTGATGAGAAATAGCAAAAATTTATTAAGAGAAAATTTCTTAAGATCTACGATAGACAGGAAATTGTGGAGAGCCATGTCTTGAGGGTACACAGCACATGAAGAAGAAGAATATGAATCGCATCCATCGACTGTTCGTAAAATAAATATACAGAATAACGGTGTAAAGGCAGCCAAGTACCCTGGGAATGACCCCTTGTCTGGTAAGGGTAGATATGAACAGCAGTTGTCACCGGAACCTTATCCCGTGACTGTTTGTGAGACAAATTAAATGGTGCGTAATAAGGAAGGAGGGCTAGGAAAATCGGATACGCCCGAGGCATATCAAGAACAAGAGTGAAGGCAGCTGGCCACCTAGCGGACGAGCTTGAGTAAATGGATGACAGAACAGGGACGAGAGGCTTGAAAGAATGACAACAGTTACTAAGGGCTACAAAGGATAGGAGATTGTGGAGAGCCA
Source organism: Acanthosepion pharaonis (assembly GCA_903632075.3). Taxonomy (NCBI): domain Eukaryota; kingdom Metazoa; phylum Mollusca; class Cephalopoda; order Sepiida; family Sepiidae; genus Acanthosepion; species Acanthosepion pharaonis. The sequence goes on from CAHIKZ030000948.1 coordinate 553,289, forward strand.
TTATCGACCACGTCGTTAAGGGGCGGCACATTGAAGAAGAACAAGAACAAGAAGATATACTGAACTCAGTTTAAAAACTGAGTGGGGACAGGTGCTTTACGAACCGGAAGAACATGCACCAATGTTAAGAAGGGAAAAAAGAGAGCCTGATTCTAATCAGCCATCTTGAATTTGAATGAGCGTTAAGTACAAAAATACTAACTAAAAATATAATGGTGTTTTTTTGTTTTTTTTTACACAGCATCTTTCAAGCGACTAGGACCAGCAAAAGGTTAAACTAATTTGCCGCATTTAGCATTAAGAAACTGCTAAGCCATAACTATTACTTTGGCAAGCTCTTATTGTCTGTGATTTGATAAAATGGAGACCAGTTACTCGTTACTGGCATGTTACTTTATTTATGAGGAAAGACTGAACAATAAACAACAGCCACAAAATGGTGTCCCTAGAGGCGGGGACTGACCAGCTTCGGGAGATTTTCTAAATTACCGAAGCTGGCCATTGAAATCTGTTGTGTCGGTAAAGGTTAGCACAGAATTGTTAATGCTGGCTACAGGTTGGTCTTTCAAAATACAGTGTCACCCGGGGTGACACCCAAGACAAGATAGCAGGAAAAGAAACATGGCAGGTGTGTATGGGCTAACGCTGTCTGTGAGGAATTCCTAATGAGCAGGATTTTATGAAAAGTTTGCAATGTAATGTGTTCATTTCCCCTCCTCACATTTTCGTTTTAACTCTCTCTTCTCTCTCTCTCTCTCTCTCTCTCTCTCTCTCTCTCTCTTACTTTCTTACTTTCTCTTTTCATTGCCACCCCCTATTTGTATTTTTTTCCGCTTGTTGAATTCCTTTGTCTTTCTCTTCTAATTTCTCAAAGCATCTATCAAACTTACTCATTACTCTCTTCATCTCCTTCTGGTTTTCCCTTTTTTTTTTCTCGTTGCAGATGATATTGTGCTGATGTGATGATAGATTCAGAAAAGAAAAACTGAGATGGGAGGCGGGGAGAAAAATACTTCAAAGATTAAACGAATACATCCGAGAACTCGAAAGAGGGAATCCTTCAATACGCAAAAACATGAGTCAGTTATGTGCCATGCGTGATATACACTGAGGCGATCATATATCTTTCGATACATGACTGACGACGCAGATTTTTTTTTCCCGCAGTAAGTTGCCATTTCTTTCTGCGGTAGACCAGTTTCCATCCAAAGTTACCCATAGCTGAGGGGGAGACGAGGATTCATACCTTATTAGAACGTAAGTGAATGTAATGGATTTGACTGGAATTTGAACTCGGCTTTCCGATTCCTCAATCCGAGTCGTGATCCATTACTCCACCTTACCTCCTCTAAACATGAAAAATCATGAAAAACATGAGGTAAGAACAGTAATGACCAAGATGAACAGGAAAAAGTAACACGACCAGATTGGTTTAAAACAGAGATACTATCAGCCTGGGAATTAAACAAGATCGCAGAAATGATAAATGATACGACAAAAGAGAGATCCCGGAAGACCTTAGTAGATCACTCTTCATAACGCTGCCTAAAAAGTTAGATGCAAATGGATGCTAGTCCCATTAGACATTTAGTTTAATGAGCGATATAACTAAGCTGAACTGACAGTTGAAATTTCTGTAACACATCATTAGGAAAGACGGCTCGGATAATTTGACACTCACAGGACCTATTAAAAGGATAAGGGGTCAAGGG
>CAHIKZ030000948.1:560000-612500 GCA_903632075.3 Acanthosepion pharaonis
ATATAAATTGTACACATCAACATACACACACACACACACACACACACATATATATATATATATATATATATATATATATATATATATATATACACGATCCATCGCTAAATATTCTGAACAAATTATCAGTTCCTTCTACCACTCTAGAAAGTATCTGAATCCTCCTGCCATGATCTATCTTTACAAGAGTCAGATTAGATAAAAATGGATCATTACTCTTGTATCTGGGTTGGAGCTGCACAATCTTCACTTTACAGGTTTGACAGAGTTCAAAAGCGTCTACGTTGCCTTGTAGGTGAGGAATTATTTTACACCCTACAACCTCTTTGCTCCAGACGAAACGTCGCTCGTTTCTTGCTACTGTATCGCTATGTTCATGGCAAATCTTCCAATAAACTTTATTCCTTACTTCCACCCATTCAGACTTTCACAACTAGAATCAACAATGCCGCGTGCCCTGGGTCAATGCATTGTCATTCCCTTCGTATTCTATTGATAAGAAATAAGTTCCATTCGGAGAACATTGTGAAAAACAACTGAGAGGATTATAATTGATCACGACAATTTTAATTTCTTCATGTCTAGGGTCAATCGTTAGCCATATTCTACAAAATCATTCAGTAACTTTCTATTTTGAGTGGCTCTTGAGCATTGTATTGGGAGAACAATAGTAAAAGAATGTACTCAAAAAGTGTCACTTGATTTCGAAAATGTAAGGTAATTCTATCGAGGCACGGTGGAGTAATGGATAGCAGCTCGGACTGAGAAATCCAGTCGAATCCATTACATTCGCTTACATACCCTTGGGAAAAGGTATGAATCCTCTTCTTCTCCCCTCCAGTTATGGGTAAATAACCTTGGATGGCAACTAGTCTACCGCAGAAAGGAACGGCAACCTACTGTGGGGAAAAAATCTGCCTCATCAGTCATGTATTGAAAGATACCATATCGCCTAAACGTGTATCACGCATGGCACATAACTGGTGGCAATTCATGTCAGTGGAACAGTCAAGGTTAAGCTGAGTCCAATGAAAGCAAAGCAAGGGATCAATGATTATACTTATATTGATAATTCGACACAGCAAATCGACGGCATTGGGAAATTCTTTCACATGTGGCGTCTCTTCGGAATTATCGCCATCAGACTATCTTTTGTTTCACTATTTGTTTTGTCGGCGCTTCGAACAAGTTGATGTCGAGGAAAGGTTTTGATGACTGGATAATGAGGCTATAAAAACAACTGAATGACAAAATAGAAAAAAAATTCGATGAAACGCGTTTCGTCCTTAAATGGGACTTCATCAGTGTAAAAATTTTCTTAATGATGGAATTCGATACATGTAGGCGGGGAAGAGGCGAAAATATAAATAGATGTGTATTTTAATTTTAAAATTTTGTCGTCCGATATATATAGACGCACAATTCAGCAGATCCTTATTTTTTTGTTTGTTTGTTTTATTTTGTCGCTGTTGTTTTTAAATATCCTATATTGTAACAACAGAAGATTTGTTTATATCTTCGTTCTCCCCCACCTCCGCTTAATATTTTTTTTATTTTTGTCAATATAAACATTATTGTAGTCTGATGAAGTTCTTTTTATGAATGAAACACGTTAAATGATTTATTTTCCATTTTGTCATTCAGTTACCCAATATTAGTCTGATATCAGTCAGTCAGTTATATGACACTTAGGCGATCATTTATCTTTCGATACATGACTGACAAGGCAGATTTTTTCCCGCAATAGGTTGTCATTTCTTTCTGTGCTAGACCAGTTGCCATCCAAGGCTATAGAACCCTGTCTGTCCTGCTATTTACCCATAGCTGGGGGTGAGAGAAAAAGAGAATTCATACCTTTCCCAAGGGTATTAGCACATAAATGAATGTAATGGATTCGATTGGAATTCGAACTCTGTTCTTCGATTCCTCAGTCTGATATACAGAATTTAAATATCATAAATTTTTTTTTTCAAAATAATGATGAATGTTTTCCTTCACGCTAAAAAATAACCAAAACACTTCTTCCGGTTTTTTGACTGATATGCAAGACCCCCCCCCACACACACACACCAAAAAAAAACCCAACAATATTAAAAACGTCCTGGTTCGATTTCTTGATCAATTCCAAAACGGTTCATTTATTTTACGCAGGAGAAGTGCCAAGTTTAACTCGATTCCTCACTGCTTGTTATATTCACTACTTATCTTGGATACCTATGTTTCTAACGTGTACCTGTGTGCCTACAGAGTCAAGAATAAAGTCTCAAGTATAAACAACCAACATTTTCCTATAGATTCAAGTATAAATAAACGACAATTATTCATCCCTAGACGCAAGTATAAATAAGCGAGCAACATTATCTGTGAACTGATATATAAATAATCCATATGTAAACATTTCTCAATATAAATAAACAACCAATATTTACTTAAGTATAAATAAATAACCAACATTAGCAACAGTCACATATATATAAACGATCAATATCAGCATATAGACTCAAGCATAAATAAACCAGCAATATCAGCCTATACAAGATACAAGTATGCATAAATGATCAATATCAGCCTACAGATTCATGTATACATAAATAATCAATATCAGCTTATTGACTCAAGTATAAATAAACGATCAATATCAACCTATAGACTCAAGTATACATAAATGATCAATATCAATCTATAGACTCAAGTATACATAAATGATCAATATCAACCTATAGACTCAAGTATACATAAATGATCAATATTAATCCATAGACTCAAGTATGCATAAATGATCAATATCAACCTATAGACTCAAGTATACATAAATGATCAATATCAGCTTATAAACTCAAGTATAAATAAACGATCAATATCAACCTATAGACTCAAGTATACATAAACAATCAATATCAGTCGATAGACACAAGTATAAATAATTAATATCAACCTACAGACTCAAGTATAAGTAAGCAATCAATATTAGTTTATGGATTCAAGTATGAAGAAACGATGAAAATTTTCCTTTAAATTCGGTTATAAACAAACGATGAATATTAGGCTATGGACGTCAGTATAAATAAACAAACAATATTTGCCTAGAGACTCAAATATAATAAACGATCAAAATTGGACTATACACTCAAGTATAAATAAACAGTCAATATTTGCCTATAGACACGAGTATAAACGATCAATATTAGTCTACAGTCACGTATAAATAAACTATCACTATTAGCCTATAGATTCCAATATAAACAATCAAAATTAGCCTATAGACTTCAGTAAAAATAAATAATCAAAATTAGCTTATAGACTTCAGTAAAAATAAATAATCAAAATTAGCCTATGAACTTTTGTATAAACAATCAAAATTAGCCTATAGACTCAAGTATAAATAAACAGTTAACATTTGCCTATAGCCTCAAGTATAAATAAACCTCCTACATTAGCCTACAGTCAGGTATAAATAAACGATCGATATTAGCTTATAGACTAAACTTAAGTGTATATAAACTCTCAATATTAGTTCATAGAGTCAAGTATTAATAAACAATCAATATTAGTTTATAGACTCAAGTATAAATAAACAATTAATTTTAGCCTATAGACCTAAGTATAAATAGACGCAAGTATATTATAAATAACCCAACATGGGTTGATATGACGTAAAATCCACTAACCTTATCATCACCCAAAACTCTTGCGAACTGCTTCTACCCATTTTGTTCCAAGTTTAAATTCATACAGTTAACAACTTTCAAAATAAACTCTTGAGCCATCATGTTAATTTTACTCGTTACTTCTATAGGTATACTCCTATGTCTTTGTTTCAGACTCGATAATGAGTAAATTTGCAACAGAAATTAATACGAGTAAGGTCCTTACTGAGTATTCTACTTTTGTGGCCTTATACCGGACAAAACTGAATTTGTTGAATATCTGTAAATGTGTATATACATGTGTATCTGTCCGTGTTTGTGTGGATATCATTTTTCTTTGAAAAATGATCTTTGCATTAGCGTTTTTTCTTCTTTCCGAATTCAAATCATGATGCAATTTCTAAATGGAATAGTTCCGATGAGCGACCAATCTCAATATTTTGGATATTATTGAAATATCAAAATTATAATTTAAATTCGCCTTCACGTATTTTTCTTAACCTGTAATTGATGTAACATTACGTCTGTTTATTTTGTTTTGTTCACATTTATTTTTCTTCAGTTTTCGATTATTTTAAGGGATTTACTCACGATATCGATTCGTTTATTTAAATTTTAACTTGATTCGCTTATTTCAGGATTTTATTTTGTCAATTATTGAAATCATTTCAATATTTTCTTCATCTGTTTTTTTTATATTTTCTCTTTTTTAATCTCTTTTATCTTTTCAAATATTTTAATGTTTTCTTTATCTTTTTCCATCGCTCTAATATTTTGTTTTAATATTCTTTATTACATTTTGTTTATCTTTGCAAATATTTAAGAATTTTATAATTAATTTGTCATTTTTTAAATGTTTATTTGAATCCAAGAATATTTTTTTTTATATTTTTAATTTGATTCTGATCTTTTGATCCATTATTTATCTATCGATGTCTTCTTTGTTTTTTTTTTATTTCACATTTACAATTTCTGTTCGCTTTATCGAAATTTCCATCGTTTTGAGTTCTTCTTTAGAGTTTACTCTCTCTTCCTTTCGTAATCATTTTGTCAATCACCCTCTATATCGTCTCGTAATTAAAACCTAATTTAACGAAAGCAAATTATCATGAAGACCACAATTACTCCGTTGCATGTTCATCAAGGTCAGTGTTGCCAAAATGGCGAAGAAAGAGCAACACTGGCAGCAGCATTAGCCGGAAATAATGTTTTTAAATCTATAATTGATGCCATTTAAGGTTTCTCCTCCGCGAATTATACCCGTTCTGGGTATGACGATAAACTACGTCCGCGTCCTGGGTAACACGATAAACTACGTCCGCGTCCTGAGTAAGACGATAAACTACATCCGCGTCCTAGGTAAGACGATAAACTACGTCCGCGTCCTGGGTATGACGATAAACTACATCCGCGTTCTGGGTAAGGCGATAAACTACGTCCGACGGCAAGGCCTCTGATCAGGAGGTTTTGAGGACCGTAGAACCACCTCTTAATTGCTGGTGTTCCCAGGTACACTCTGACCCAGGGTGGTAGCACCTGTTAGGGTCCCAGCTATGGGTAAATAGTTAATCCCCAAACTAGGGTCAAAACACTATGAAAGTTTAAAAATAGGTCTTAATACCAGAAATACTTTGTAAAAAATTGTTACCAGCAATAAATTTTTGGGAGAAAAAAAATTGTTACCAGCAATAAATCTTTGGGAGAAAATTTATTACCAGCAAAGTTTTTTTTTGAAAAAAATATTACCAGCTATACATTTTTGGAAAAAAATATTACCCGAAATAGATTTTTTGAAGGAAAAAAATTACTAGCAATATATGTTTGAAAAAAAAAATTATTACCAACAATAAAAAAATTTTTCGGCATTAAATAACCCATTGTGATTGGTATGTCTGTAAAACAAACCAAAGCAAACCAAAAAACCGCGAATTATACATACAACATCAATGAATTCCTTCGAACCAGTAATTAACATGCGTGTTAAGGTGTTCCCTCAGGGATGCGACTATTGGTCCCTAGACTCAACTCAGGCCTCAAGTGGAACTCGACATGCGATCCATCGCTAAAGATGCTGGAAATATGGTCGATTACTTGTACCGCTCCAATAAGTACCTGTCTCATCGTGCTCTCCTCTATCTTTACAAGAACCAGATCAGGCCTAAAAGGGGGTACTACTGTCATATTTGGACAGGAGCTGCCCAGTCCTCACTTTTCAGTTTCTGCGTCCTTGTAGATGACAAATTATTTTCCACCCTACAACTACACGAAACGTCGCAAGCATCTCGCTGCTCTACCGTTTTTTCCCTGAAAAGTGCTCAGACGAACTACATTCCTTAGTTCTACTAGTTATAACTTTCATGACTAAGATCCGCCATGTTAGGCATATTGTAGCGAACCAGTCTCATTCCTTTCGTATTCCATCGGTGAGAAGTAAGTTCCACTCGAGCAGCTTCATCTCCCGAACCACTGCTCTGTGAAATCTATTCGCAAGAAGATGTTTTACACACTTAACCCGTTCAAGTCTAGGGTTAGCCGTTATTTTCCCCACATATCCGCATAAACTGCCTCTTACTCGGTAACCCTCTATCCTCTTGTACAAGGTGAACCTTACTGTAAAAAAGGCTTTGATTTTCTCAACTTCTGTCCTCAGCAGCACCAATATAGGAAGAAAAAATATATTTACTTATGCATTTTTATTAGATTCAAAACCCAAAATTGAACATCTCTTGAAATAGTAGACAAAGTTTAATAAATAAAGTAAAATTAAAATATTTTCTTAAATCTCCTGAAAAGTATCAGTTATTATTCCATTAACGCCAGCATTTCTAGAAGAGGTCAATCAACTAACTTCATTTCTGAAATCAGATACTTGAATAAGCAAAACTAAAGATCAAAGACCTTATACCAAAGCAAAGAACAATCCTACGCTCACTCCCTACTTACTCCCGAATACTTAGCGATCTCAAATAAAAAATCCAGGAAAATGGAGCAGCCACTGATATCTTGTTAGACGCAAATATGCACCTGGTGGCTATGAGTACATCCTCCAGGTCATCTCGCTGATGCACCTGGCCTAGCTGATGTTCTAATGTAACACCGAGTGCAACGTCTATTTGGGTTGTCCCACTATATATTGAGGTCATCACAGATCAATTCTCTTAAAACAGAAGCTCTTAGTGCGGGCCTTTTAATTCTGATACTTCGTCATAGAAGGACAATCACCTCTTCGAAGGGGGATTGGTTTTCCGGGGACACATCTTGCGCATCGAGTCGTTTCCATATGACGAGCTATCGGACGTACCAGATCCAATCACCCTCACACTGTCAGAAGATGTGCTCGATGTACTACAAGTGTCGCTCACTGATATGATAGAATCCGTAATAGGACGAAAATATTTCATGTGCCGCGGTATTTCATCGATCAAAATTTTGTGTGGGCAGATGATACCAGTGACACAGGCTACTTTATATCCCATGGTATATCTTTTTTTGCGTGTGTGATTTTTATTCTCACGCGGCTGCCCACTTTTTTTTACAAACAGGTGCTTTTTCTGATGTTTTAGATGTCTGTTGCATATAACACACACACCCCAACCTCTCTCTCTCTCTCTCTCTCTCTCTCTCTCTCAAAGGTGGAATGTGGCAAGCCTCTCACTGCTCTATCGCTACTTCCATGGAAAGTGCTCAGACGAACTACAATCCTTGGTTTCGCTAGTTCTAACCTTCACGGCAAGTACCTGCCGACATTAGAACAAACCACCTACATTCCATCTGTATTCAATCGGTGAGAAGTAAGCTCCACTCGAACAGCTTCTTCACGCGAACCTCTGCTCTGTGGAACCAATTCCCAAGAGGCTGTCCCTCGATCACTACAATCTTAACCTGTTTAAGTCTAAGGGTAGCCGTTATCTTCCCCTTCTATCCGTATAAAATGCCTCTTTATGTAACCCTCTACCTCGAGTAACCTCGGGCCTTGTACAAGGTGAACCTTACTGAAACAAAAACACCGTTGACAGAAGATTGTGCTTGTGCCAAGACAAAAAGCCAAAATGAAAAATTCTGATTTTTAAAGCAAGCTACCTATCACCGTTTGAAATATTTGGCATAACATAACAAACCATTCCCCCTTCATGTGATCTTATGCTGAATTTATTAAATGTACATTTTATACAAGAATGAGTTTATCAGTTCAGCAGTGAAAAATTTTTCTTTTCAATTTTATAAAATGTGCACAAATGTAGACAGAAAGCTTCATGTTTGAAAACTAGAAACGGAGCTGGTTTTGAGAGTTCAGTTGTTCTTTATCCTTTGTTGAAAAAAAAATGGTGGTTAACAAGATACACGTATATCGCTGCAAATTATTCCTTTTCAAATGAGACAAGATGAAGAAGATGATTGATGAAGCCTATGGTAATGATTTGGCTGGAAGCAGTCTGTTTCTCGAATTGTTTTCCATATTCAAGGATGTTAAATTTAACTTGAAGGGCGAAACCCGAAGCGATATAACACAAATGGAAAATGGCTTCACTACGATAACTGCAAGTGTCGGAAACCACGATTGGGTCCATGACAGACTAAAATATTAAAAGCAAAATATAATTTTTGCCTGCTACATTTTTGGCATGTGTTTTTATAGTATATGAAAAAAAGCTATGTAATATGCAAATTAATTTTACGGGATATGAACGTGTGTAATATACGAATTGCTCTATTTGATGGGAGTTGTAAAGGGTGTAATGTAGGAATTGCTGCATTTCGTAGGAAGTGAAAGTGTGTAATATAATAATTGCTGCATCATTTGAGGGTATACAATAGTGCAGTATATGGATTGCTCTATTTTGTGGGATATGAAAAGTTCGTAATATTGAAAGTACTGTTTTTCGAGGGATGTGAAATGTTTTGTAATATACGAATTGCTGTATTTTGTCGTATTCCGTGGGATATAAAACGTGTTTATTATATTATGTACTAGCAGCCATACCAAGCTGGTCGATCAGAAAAAGCGTTCAATTAGAATGGAGCAAAAACAGAATCATGTTTAGATGTAACAGAGTCTATCTTCTTCAATTACTGTAAAGTACTTTCATTAAAAACCCATTTTGAATTAATGCAGTTACTGATATAACAGAAGTAGTCTGTGTTTATTGAATTGAAGTTAGCCGAGGACAGGAAGGGGTAAAACAGGCAACATGAAGACCCACTTCAGACCACAATTATTCTGGAGTATTTGAAATTGAGTTTGTCAGTGTGCTACCAGGGATATAAAAGAAGATACATTTATAAAGTAACTGTTAAGAAAGATCAACGGAAAAAAAAAAAAAAAAAGAAACTAGTAAAAATCGACATTTTTCGCTATTTACACGAGTTTTCACTATATGGGTGGACTCATTTATCAAGTTAAATGACTGTTAAACAATTAAGTGAAGTTTGTATTAGATTGCTTGAAAATTAAGGGAAATTTTGTTTAAAATTTGTGTTGAAATCGATTTTGCGTTTTTCGCGTAGAAATATAAATGAGGTATCGTTGACTTTATCATGATGTAAGTAACCTACATACCGGGTTTGCACATAATCGCTGACAAAAAGTTGAATTTATCGATTTTTGATCGGCTTTATCGATTATTGATATTTTAAAAATTATCGATTTTTTACGCTAAAAACCTGTCTCTTAGACTGTACAACGCACGAGCCAAGTTTGGTCAAAATCGGTTGGATGGATCTCGAGTGAAAGGGTATCACACAGACACACACGCAGACATCCTCTGTTTCATATATAGACATTATTGAAGCTTGCTCTTGCTTTTACTAAACAGAAATTTGGCACGGAAATTAAAATAAAAAGAAGAAAACAATGGAATCCAGGTCATAAAAATGTATGACAACGCTGGTTATATCATTGACCAAAGAAACTTCATTAGTTGCTTTTGTCTACCTCTATTGTTTTTATCCTTATTGTTATTTTTCTATATCTCACACTTTTCTCTCTCTCTCTCTCTCTCTCTCTCCCCATTCCTTGTATCGTTTTCGTTGTCTTCCGTTATTATTTTTATCCTTATCTTTATTTTTTCTATACCTTCCCTCCCTCTCTCACTCTTTCTTTGTCGCCCTCTGTCATATTTATCCTTATCTTTATTTTTCTATATTTCCACTCTCTCTCTCTCTCTCTCTCTCTCTCTTTTCCCCTATTCTTTGTATCTTTTTCTCTACCTCCCTCTAATTTTTTCTTTTCGTTTGTCTCTCTTTTCATTCTTTTTCTATCCTTTCTTGATTTTTCTTCTTTTTTCTTATTTTTTCATTGTTTCTACTTTTCTTTCCTTTTCACAGTTTTTTTTTATTTCTTTCTGTGCATTCTTCTCAAACCTTTTACAACTTCTCGTGTTTCTTTTTTTGTTTTGTTGTTGTTTTTTCTCTCTCTTTCTTCACGCAATATTTTCTCACAATCTCTCTCGCGCTTTTATTCGTATTTTCTTTCCGTCATTTTTGTTATAATTTTCATCTTATCTTATTATTATTTTTTTTTCTAACAGTTTTTTTCTTCCATTTTATCCCTTTTAACTTATTTAATTCCTCAAATCCTCGCGCCTATTTTTTGCTTTTGATGTCCTTTTCTTCTCCGCTTCTTAATGCCGCTGTTTTCTTTCTTTTCTTCTTCCTTCTCTCTCAATCTGTCTAAGTGTAAAGGTCACCGATTGAATTGACGAACCATGAAAATGGAATTTCAAGACACATTAGGTTCTACTAAACCATAAAATTATTCTTCTGAAGCGAACCAAACTAGATTTAATTGAGCGCTTTGCAGCTGCTTTAGTTGTTTCAATTTCATTTTACCTTTTGCCTTTTACAAGGTTTTTGAAATCTTTGCGAACGCAAGAAAATATTGCCATTGCAACACACCCTGAAACTTAGCTTTTCATTTACTAGTTATCTATGGTTCATTGAATAAAAATAGGAGTTCATTTTAAGAAACTATTTCGCTAGAACCAACTTTACTGCCACTGAGCCCAATTCTAAATCTGAGAGCCGAAATAAAAAAAAAATAGTTTCATTTGAAATTTATTCTCTGATAATTTCGAATCACATTATTTGAATAAATTATATATTAAATTACTTATACGTCCGACAGTTTATCCACAATTTCGAGCACATTACATAGCACCTTATTCGAAGACAGGAAAATATAGTAAAATATTAAACAGAGAGAGAGCATATCTGTTCTTTTTAAATAAACTTGTTTGGATGAGTACTTACTGCCTAAATATAATAACCTATTCACACACACACACACACACACATATATATGTATATATATATATAATTTATTCGAAATATATATATATATATATTATTCGAAATATATACATATATTTATAAATATATAATTTATTCGAAAATTATAACGTAATTATGTTATAAAATCACTACAAAAACAGTCATTTTGTTTCAACACTTCTGGTGTCTTATCAAGTGATGGTATTGAAATTCAACAAGATCACTTGATGAGACACCAGAAGTGTTGAAACAAAATGGCAATTTTTGTAGTGATTTTTTTTTTAAAATATATGTTATAATTTTCGAATAACTTATATTTGTTCTACTCGGTATTGAGCACTCTTTTAAGAATAGTATTTTTGGTTACTGGAATTTATTCCGTATACACCAATCCTATACTTTATATATATATATATATATATATATATATATATATATATATATATATATATATATATATATATAAGTGTAATGTATGTTAGAACTAATGTCCAGCCATTATATTTTTTAAAAAGTGCTCAATACAGAGTAGAGCTTAATAATATTAATATTTATTAACAATTTTAACAAAAGCATGTTATGAACTGCTATATAAATGCAATCATGTTTCGATACTGTGTGTGCTTTCTCAGGTGGTGTTGCTCAACTAGAGAATAGATAGTCATTTTATGGTTTAAATTTAGCAATTCCCTCAACAGGGAGGGGTAGGAAAACCATAAAATTCCCCAAATGAGCAACGCCGGCCGAGGAGGCACACACTGTGTCGAAACATGATTGCATTTAGGTAGCGGTTTATAACATATTTTTGTTATAACTGTTAATAAATATTATATATATATATATATAGTAATAATACAATATGGTAATCCGTATGGAAATAAATATACCGTTAACGTATGTTAATCTCATCCAAATGATATTCTCTCGACATTTTGGCGGTAAAATAAAATGTTATATTTATCGGGAAAATCGCATGATAATTTTCAACATTATTTTAGCCACTTAATTTTGAGTTATTCTTAATGTCAAGGTTGACAAAATGTCTTCATAATTATTTTTTTCTTTTTCTTTTTTCTTTTTTTGACAAAATTTCTATAAGCGTATTATACATAGGGATAGATATATTTCTTAATTTTTGGATTATTTGTTGGGGTGCGTATTATTTTAGAGAAATTAGGGTAAATCTAATATCTAAAATAATACCGACAGAAAGATAAGCCATATATGGTGCAACACAGTTCAACTAAAATCTAAGAAAAAGCAATTTCAAATTCCAAATCTAACTGAATTGTAAGGTAAATGTAGACTGTTTACAATTTTCATGAACTCTGTTTTCTGTGTTTACATGAAAAATCCAAATTTTCTGTGTTTACATTGTTTGATTGTGATATAATGGAATATGCATACACCTGTGTTTCCCCTCACTGGAATATGATTGGCTGGTGTCCGTCATAAATACAGACGGACGTGTAGGTACGACAGAGTTTAAGTCTATGACGACGCCCATTGGACTACGTCATTGGCTATCCTATTGGTCTACCGCTATTACCTGCGACTACGACGAGTGCCAGTCGATTACTGCTACCGTGTACTATTTGGTTATAGTAGCCAAACCCATTTAACTAATTCGATCAAATATATCCCTTTCCGGGACATATCAGATTGGTGGATCTACGCAAAGCCCACAAACCTTTTAGCCCCCCTTTTTTCATTTTTCTTTTTCATAAAAAAGAGGCTGTATTTTGTTTTTAAATCTAATTAAATCTTTCATTCGCCAGTAATTTACAATCGCCTGATGAGATGTGTTGTATGCATTTCGAAACACGACTACAATTGTGTAGCGCTTTTGATATGTTTTCGATGTAATGTTCTCAAACAAAGAATATTGCTCTACTTTGTATTGAGTCCTCTTTTAAATTATATGTTAATTCTTTTAAATTATATTTTCTCATTTTTCCTGGATATATATATATATATATATATATATATATATATATATATATATATATATTTACCTGTAAATAGAAATATTACGCCCTGAAGATGAGAATTTGAAATTGTCGAAAGTACTCGGCCCACGATCATTAATTGTATCTGTGAACAATTCAAATATAAGGATCGCCTTATTCAAGGAATTGATAGTAAGTTATTTCTATTTGATAGTAGTGATTTCGCCATTAATCACATTAACATTCATAATTAATTCTTTGTATAATTACTTCTTTATGATATAATATATATATATATATATATATATAGAGAGAGAGAGAGAGAGAGAGAGAGAGAGGAGGAGGAGGTATGGCGGAGTAGCGGATTGCGGTTCGGATCGAGGAATCAGGGAGCCGAGTTAGAATTTAATATTAATCCTCCTCTTCTCCCTCCAGCTATGGGTAAATAGCAGGAGAGACTGGGTTCTATAGCCTTGGATGGTAACTGGTCTAGGAGAAGAACAACTCTGAATTCAAAAAACGTGTAGTTGGGTCTGTACAAAGCCTATAATCAAATCATGTGTGCTCGTATCTGGATGTCGGTTCCTAGGAACTGAGCTGCTTGACCCCGAATCCACTATATATATATATATATATATATATATATATATATATATATATATATGTATGTATGTATGTATGTATGTATGTATTGTAAAGAAGTAGACATGCAAAGAATAAATCACTTCACTAACAGATTAAATAAGGCATTAACTCACTGACGCGATTTGGACAAATTCTATATAATTTATGTCACGAAAAGAAGAAAGTTATATGAATATAAAAAAAAATTAAATAAAAAACTTAACCGTAGTACCTTGTTAGTCGTTTTAATGAAGCTTGCATAAAAGAGGGGTTAAAAAAAATTCACAATATATATATATATATATATATATATATATATATATATATATATATATATATATATATATATGAAGAAATATAGTGTTAAGATGTGCTATATTTATGGATAAAGTTCTCAATATCAGAGATAGAGCGTGTAAAAATATAAAATATAAGTTGTGTTCACTTTTATATTTATATAATTCTCAACCTGCACAAGGTTGATAAGCTGTAAAGTAAAACAAATCAGCCAATCGATCATACCCTACTTGTTGTATGTTCTTCATCCTGATTTGTTCTCTTCCGTAAAATGGCTTGCGATCTCATGCTGCTTTTTTATTCTTCTTTCATCGATGTGATTCTTATGTTATCTTGAGACTGTTTTTTTCAAAAGACAGCTGTTCTCTCTATCTATCTCTCTCTCACACACACACACACACACTTTCACTCTGTCTGTCTGTCTGTCTCTATCTCTCTCCCTTAACCCTGCTGAAGGGTGAGGATTAGAGTTAACTAATTAGGGTTAACTAACCCTAACCCTAACCCAAGATCCTCTTTCCTGAATACTGAGATCGCAACTTTATTATGTGCCGTGTTTCTTTAGGACGTTGGCTATCATGACGCCACAATTTTTTGTCCTTTTGTCTTTTTTATCTCTCCAAAACTCTTTCCATCACCCATTCACTCAAGCTCGCCAGGCAAATTATACGTTGTTTTCCTCTATCTTTCTTGCCTTCAATCTGTTTTGTGAGTATCAAACTTTCCAAGCCCTCTTTCCTCATTATGTGCCCCAGAAATTTCAATTATCTCTTCCTCATGTTAAGTATAAGTTTCCTTTTCGCTTCCATTTTCTCCGAAACCACGTTTTGCTCATATTCTCAGCATCCTTCTGTAGAAACATATTTCTGTTTGTTCAAGTCTCTTCTTGATTTTTGAGAAGATTGTCCAGCATTCTCTGCCATAGAGGACGATTGATATTACATAACGGTACAGTAGACGTTTCTTTGTTTTTAACGCTGCTAAGTTAAATCTAATCGCGCTTGGTGATTAAAAAATAATTTGCAAAATGAACTAAGTGACCCGAGTAGGCAGGTAATGTGTTCGGAATGAGTTAACTGTGGTGGGAGTGGGAAACACCAGAGATATCGCAGGGAAAATACGAGACCAGCTGCGAGATTAGCTATGGCAAATAAAAAAAAAACATAGCGTTCAGAAAAATGAGGCATCTTTTGTGCCTCTAGGTAAATTTCTATTGGATATTCTTAGGCAACCATCTTCTTATGTGTCATAAGCTAAGCCGGCAGAAGATGGCGATAAAGATAATGGCTGAGCGCTTAAATTAGTTTTGTAATCAATTTTATTGTACGAAATTATTCTTTTTTCCTTCATTTGTATATCTCTCCATGTCTTTCCCATTTTATTTTCTTTCTTCTCTTTATTTTATTGATCTTTTTCGTGTTTTTTCTCTTCCTTTTCCTTTGCTCTTAACAGTTTTCCCTTGGTATCTTCCTTCCTCACATATATTCCTCTTCTTTCTTCTTTCTTCTCACTCTTTTTATCATTTTCTTTCTCTAAACTCCTTTCTACTTTTTTTTTCTTTCTCTTTTTGCGAATCCTTTTCCTCTCTCATTTACTTTATATATTTTTTTCTGTCTAGCAATTTTTATTGACCGTTACTAAGCTTAACGCGTGGCCAAGTGGTTACAACGTTCGTTTTCTCGCAATGAGATTGAGGTTCAAATCTCATCATTAAGTTGTATTTATCATGGAAATGGCAGCTTGTTGTCGACCTGAGGAGGCAATCTTAACATGCAGCATAGTTGGAAAACCATTTCACGGATTGACTCAAGACTTGTGAGTGAAACTGGGTAGAACTGGATTCTATTGATATATACACACACACACACACATATACATATATATATATAAAAATAGAATACGTGGATTTAACACATCACAAGAAATATTTAAATAAAATTCTCACTTAAAAATTTTGAAAAAAATT
This sequence comes from Acanthosepion pharaonis, assembly GCA_903632075.3. Taxonomy (NCBI): domain Eukaryota; kingdom Metazoa; phylum Mollusca; class Cephalopoda; order Sepiida; family Sepiidae; genus Acanthosepion; species Acanthosepion pharaonis. The sequence continues at coordinate 575,753 of CAHIKZ030000948.1, forward strand.
AGCGTTGCGTCTTTTGCACGTTCCGATATCTTACAACCGTCAATAATAGCAGATATTCAAAAACATCTTTCGGTCGACATACAGGTATATCGTCTCAAGTTTTTGATTTTTTTATAAAAAAAAAACACATGCCTGATGATGGATGGAAGACTGTCCGTAAGTACTAGCATTTTAACATCAAATAAACTGAAAAACTACAGACAACAAGTTTTTTCTTCAAGGATCAAAACTCGCACTATGGATGAACAGGATTTTAATGCATATATTATGTTTTCTAGCGATGGATGTCGCCAATAATCGCATTGATACTTCTGATTAATTCTATGTGTGATTATTCTTTTTGTATATATATATATATATATATATATATATATATATATATATATATGTATACACATATATATATATATATATATATATACACACACACACACACATATATATATATATATATATATATATATATATATATATATATATATATATACTCATGAATTATTCACACAAAACTAATGCAAAGGTTAATGATTTAATTGGCGAGAAATCCATCGTCGCAAACAATTCAAATAATATACAAAAACCTCCGAATCCGTTATGTATATTATTTGAATTGTTTGCGACGATGGATTTCTCGTCAATTAAATCATTAATCTTTGCATTCGTTTTTGTGTGAATAATTCATGAATTTGTAAATTGATTGCACGTTTATCGTAATACATATATATATTTTAAGCGTTTCATCCCAAGCAAGGCGAGAAGCCACTAGGATGCAAGGGGTTACAGAAGATTTGGAGCAAGATCAGATAAGAGTGATAGAAGAAAGGATGAGGAGAAGTGTAGTGGATAGATCAAGGCAACTGGAAATGTCGATTGACATTACATTTGAATAGCTGGGTATTATAGCTCTCAGGGAAACTGGAATAGGGAAGGGCGTTCCACAGGCGAGAGGTGCGAGACATGAAGCTATTGGAGTAGAAGAGACGGCTACATTTTTGAGTTTCGACAGTGAAAGGGTGAGAACGGGATGCCAGCCTCGTAGGGTGCTTGAACTCACGAAGTCTGGGAACCAGCGAATGCAGCTCCTCGGAGCAATTGCCATGGAAGTATTTGTAAAACAGACAGAGAGAGGCGTTCGTAATAGCTCTGATGAGTTTCACTGAGCGGTAATTCTTAGTAGATACCCTTGTCCATCCTGCGTCTTTTATGTTGGCAAATAAAGACTCTTTATTCAAGCAGATCTGGACCAAGCCACTGCTGGACCACAGAAAATACCTGCTGGCAGAAATCACCCCTAAAAAAAGCCACTGCAAACAGACTTGCACGTTCATTCTCCGTATATATTGCTGTGTTATCAAAGGCAGAACAAAGCTGAGAACAAGAAATAAAACATCCAAATGCTTCCAAATGAGGGTTTTTATAGTTTCATGCAATGCAAAGGCTAAAAAGAAAACCTAAAAACCCAAATATAAAGATTTAAAAATCTACTCCTTGTGTTTCTTTAAGTCATACACAGTGAATGATGAACCGATGTTATGTTACTTACACAAGGTATTTTCTATAATTTCTTCAGTAACTTCACCTTTTCAAGCATCGACAAAGATTTTTGCTTACGCTCCTTGCCTACAGTACCATCATTTACATCTCCTGCTCATTTGGGTGGCATCCTGGATTGGGAAATATACAGCTATATAAAAGAAATGAACACGATCGCATCAACAAAACATTCTGCTGATGTCGACCGCTGCGAAAAATTAAGTAACGTGCGGCGCTGCCCTCGGAACCTCTCAACGAACTAATGGCAGCTGACTTTAAAAATACCGGAAATGAGAGTTGCCGGACCAAGCAGTGTCGGATTAAAAAGATCGGTCTGTATAGTACTTTCATCTGGCATAAATCTACAAATCCGTGGAACCTCTTGAGGATCGAACTCACTACACAAAAGTAACGCTCTACACGACTCTCTACACAGCGTTTCAAATAGTCAAATGTTTAGGGATTATTTTTCTTTTTTCCTTCCTGATATTTTTTTCACTCTTTCCCTCCTCTCTCTCTCCTCTCTCTCTCTCTCTCTCTCTCTCTCTCTCTCTCTCTCTCTTTATATTTATACATATATATATATATTATTTTCAAATTAACACTTCATTGTTCATATAACCCAAATTTAAGGTCATAAGGTTAATATCCGAGTTTAATTTTATAAAAGCGCTTCCCTTTAAGTCTAATACCTTCCACATTCCCCTGACCACTGCCTCGTGAGACTTGAAATCGATAAATTCTGTATTAATTTTTCGACGGTTGTTAAGGTTAAATTTCTAATTCCGACACGAACTCAGTCTATACACCAGGGTTGAATAAGACTTGCGAAGTTTTCATCTGTTGTAATAGATCTACATGAGGTCATTTTGAAGTTTGTTGTGTAATACTATTTATTTGCTCTGTTATAATAAATACATTGAGCTCTTTTTGTGGCTCAGTTTTAATATTTTATATTACTAGGACCCACTTGGATTATATATCAACGGATTTATTACCTTACTTTAAAAAAATATATATATATATATATATATATATATATATATATATATATATATATACACAAACACACACTAAAAAGGATGTTTTATTAATTCGACAGATTTTTATCACTTTAAACATTATTTTTGCGTATATTGGCATTTGTGTAGGCGTTCTATTTGCTTATTAAATAATATATCTATTTATTTTAGTCTACTGGCCTCATAAATATCTGTCGGCCAAATAAAAATACATGCGAAAAAATTCTCTTTATTTACGCTTGAATATGAAGCCTTGCAACTATTAAAAGTTTCTGGACATCTATGACGCTTAAAGGTAGAAATTTGGATTCTGACAATTGACTTTTGCTGCGTTGCTCTGTTTGTTAGAACATGCTGTGTCTCACGGTCGCTCTCTCTGCCCTGGGAGTCGCTGCTTTGAAACCTATCGGAAGGCGCAAGTCTTTCTTTAATAAGTCTTCTTGAACGTTCAGGTCGATAGATATATTGTTTGATAAACGTACGGAATGTCTACTCAAATACGAGTATGCATTAAAAATGGCGTTTAAAGTGAGAAAAATATATACTTTTCTCTTTTCTTTCCACATCTGTCGTTCATTTCTTCTCATTTGTCTCGCCAATCTCAGTAGAGCACAAAGAGTAAACGAATGTAAATAACACGACAAAAATTGTGTCGGACCGACCATCCAAATGCGTGGGGAACATCGGTGCAAGATAATCTTTGGTGGGGTTAGTCTGTTTTAGCATACCATTACTACCGAGTTGTGAATTCGGTTCTCACTGGTGAGGCAGGGAAAATATTAAATAACCCATCCAGGCAGGTTTGCATTCGAAATACTGGGATTTTTTTGTCTTATTCTTTTTTTTTTAATTTATTACGTAGAATCGATTATTGGCCATTGGCGTCATTCGGAAGTACGCAACGACCTCTGCCAACATAGAAGGCTATCTTGTGTGAGTTTTTTTTTTTTTTTTTCATTTAATTTTTTTCTTATTTGTCCATTCTTTCCAATATTTCTCTCACTATTTCTTACTTTTTCCTTTCTACCTCGTTTTTCTTTGTCCATTCTTTCTCTTACACTTTCTTCCTTTTATTATTTTTTCTTTCTATCCACGTTTTCGTATTTATCCCCTCTTTCTCTTACTCTATCTTTCTTCTTTTCTATTTTTATTTCTATCCACGCTTTCGTATTTATCCCCTCTTTCTCTTACTCTATCTTTCTTCCTTTCTATTTTTATTTCTATCCACGTTTTCGTATTTATCCCCTCTTTCTCTTACTCTTTCTTCCTTCTTTTCTATTTTTATTTCTATCCACGTTTTCGTATTTATCCCCTCTTTCTCTTAATCTTTCTTCCTTCTTTTCTATTTTCATTTCTATCCACGTTATTCTTTGCCCATTTTTTCTCTTATTTTTTTCTTTTTTCTTTTCCTTTTTATCCATCTTTTTCTTTGTCCATTCTAATTTTTCTTTTGTCTTTTATTATTTTCTCTTTCTATCCACATTTTCGCATTTCTCCATTTCTTTCTCTTTCTTCTCTTATTATTTTTCTCTTTCGTTCTATATTCTTTGATCTTCCGCTTAATTACCCTCACATTATTTATTGTTTACAATTTATCTGCTATTTTCTTATTCTCTCTGCCTTAATCTCGAAATCGATCAGCTAAAACAGCGAATCGGAAGGAGACTAACGACAGACATGTCATCCGGCTACTTTTCCTTCTTTGACGTTAACGAAAACAACACAATATATAACAAAAAATATATACGAAGCCAATTCACCGGCAGCGTTCAATAATATATCAACTTTCTTCTTGTTTTCATCCAATCAGCAAATTTACAGAACTCCCTCTGGCGGAGAAAACCCGGTACTTCTCTAACGATCTATGCTGGATTCGTCATATTTGACCAGAACGGACATGTTGTGAATATTGAGATTGAGGCTGGATTTATCCTATTGTAAGTGGAGCAGGAATATTACGACGTTCATTATCTTTTTCACAGATGAACGCATATTTGGCTGGAATGTGTAAAGACCTACATACACATATACATGGAATATTCCAGATTCAGATTGGAAACTGTCAAGAAAATGCATGTGGCATTAGCTTTTAGCTGTTGTTCGCTTTTTTTAAATAATATTCAATCAATACAAGATCCAAGAGCCACTCAAAGAAGGGGGTTTCTGAATAACGTTTGTGTGATATGAACGTAAAAATAGTAAGTGATGATCATAATAGGGTGTATAGGTAACGAATGGCGCTGGAATTGAAAAAAGATGAGATTGTAATGTTCGGAAAATCATCCACGTGGGGGTCTGTCTCAGAAAGTAGCGGTTTTTTGGAAGAAACTTCCTCCTTACCAAAGGAATACATAAGGAATGAGGATGATTCAATCTTGTGGACGTAGCAAGCCGAGTTTTGTCTGCAAAGGTTTGGACTGGTAGCACTAAAGAATGGACCTCCTTGGAATCTTTCACATGACACTAACGATAGCCTTCCGATGTTGCGGTCTGCGCTAAAAGAACTTAACGGTGGAAAATAATTAATCCCTCAAAAGGCCGCGTAAATGATCTTGAACTATTTCAAGGCTGGAAAGTGAGGGTTGAATAGTGTTAGCCCAAATTATGGCAGCAATACTCCATTTCTTTTTTGATCTAAGTCTTGTAGAGGTACACCATGTCAAAAGGCAGCATATACTTTCCGCCTCTTTAACAGTCGATCGTATATATGAATTCCACTTGACGTTCTTGAAACCGACTAGACGTTCAAAACAAGGAAGTTTATTCATTATGACTGGAGAAATTTCAGGTTCTGCTCGGTAATGATTAAACATTGCTAGCTTGATTTGGGAAGTATAGAATGTTACAAGCTGGTCGTCTCCTCATTGAGCTGTTAGAGTTCATTCAGAGGAGAGATCAGCTGACAGGCTCTGATTATCTAGATTTTTGGAGGTGCACTCATGAACTGTTGTATCATCTGTATATATATATTTACAAACGATCTGAGAATGTTCCTGGGCAAATCGTTAAAGTAGAAAGAGTGTAGAAACAAGTATGGGCAAGTATTACTGTTATGGGTTAGTAGTTTACACCTTTTCTAATTTAACTATAGTGGTATATCAGTAAGATGACATCCAAGATATATGGAGATCAGACAAAACACATGGACAGGGGATTGCAATGGGAAATATTAAACGTCTCTGTCGGAGTCTGTCTATATTTCTGAGATGAGGTATTATGTACATTATTTACATTATTCGGACTATCATCTTCGTCGCCATATTTATTACAACGTTTCGGCCGTTGTACGCTCCGGCCTTCTTCAGGTGGTTGGAATGTCGAACTGAACCCTTTATTTCGCTCATTTGGGTAGACTGTTCTAGTTCCACGTGCCGTGTTTGATGGATGTCTGTTATCAGTTATCTCCTGCTAATTTCCCTCTGAAAGTTCTCCACTGCCTTAACCGGGTATTGAACTCACCTAGTAACAGGACCCAAAGAGTGTGAACGTTGTAAGGCGTTTGTAAACACATGAGTACGGGAATCGCTACGATATATGGGAGACTCGTAAATTAATGGACCGCATTTCCATCTGAGATTCTCTACTCAAATGTAACAAAAACAACCCAATTTGGAAAAGGCGATGAAAAACGAATTTGAAGCGAAGAAAGACCAAGGAAAAATGGAATGAGTCACTTTTAACCAGTCTACATCCAAAAAAGTTGGTGCTGTCTATCTATCAAGATTGGAAGGTTATTGTGTATTATGATATATCTCTTCAAAATAGAATGTTGAATTCAGACAAATACTGGTTCCAACTGAACCAATTAAAGGCTGCAATCAACGAATTCTCTGGAAACCTGTAAAAACTACTTGAACTAGTCCATTACTCAGAAAGATTGCAAGTTTTGGAAGGAAGGAAGGAAGGAAAGAAGGAAGGAAGGAAAATTGAAAGGAAGAAAGGAAAACGTAGGAAGGAAGGAAGGAAGGAAGGAATCATGAAACCGCTTCAAAAATGGCGAACGGTGGTGGAACAAAATGGCATATATGTGATTGAATGCATTTATATACAAATATCCCAATATTTTCTTTCAAATTCACTTAAAAACGCTACGTGCTTTTTTTCCGATCCAATAAATATGTCTAATACACTGAAATTCACATGTTATATTTATTAAATAAGCAGATCCTGAAAATGTTATCAACATCGGTTAGTTAATACCAATTTCACTGCGAAAACTTTGATTTGCATAATAAAATCTGACGCTGTATTGAGATTTTTAAAAAACTACTAACTAAAACAAAAGAACGGATAGACGAATCGATGGATGTTGGACAATTTCCTCACAGAGGAAGGTTTGACCTGAAGTAGCCTGAATTCGTTTCTACAGAAGGATGTTGAGATGTAGCATGTGAGAAACCAGGAATCTTTAAGGAAAATCCAAACAATTAGGACAGTTGTATTTAGAACCAGAAATAATTGAAATTTCGGGAACACATACTGAGGAAAGAGTGATTAGATAATGTGACACTCATGGGCCACATTAAAAGCAATATAAAAAGAGAGAAACAATGAACATGCCTAACGATCTAGTTTAAATGGATGGCAGAACAGGTAGTGAGAAGGATAAAAAAAATTGCCAACAGTTACAAAGGATAGGAGGTTGTTTTTTTTATTGCTTGATTCGTATTCGACGGTTTATCAACCCTTTGCAGGTTATTTAAAGCCAGGAAATATTTTTAGATTGTAATAATTTGTGAGGGGTGGAGGGAGAATAATTTTTTTAAGCATTTCACCCCAAGCAAAGCGGGAGCGCCAGTAGCAAGCAGGGGGTTACAGAGAGTGGGAGCAAGAGTAAAGAGGGGTGATGGAGAAAAGGATGGGGAGAAAGGATGGGAGGAATTAGATCAAGGCATCTGAAAACGTCAATTGACATTGCATTTGAATAATTGAAGATTATAGCTATCTGGGAATCAAGTAAGAGAAAGGGAGTCCCACAGACGCGAGACATGAAGCTGTTGGAGTAGAAGAGACGGCTACATTTAACAGTTTCGACAGTAAAAGGGTGGGACTGAAATGTGAACCTAGTAGCACGCTTAAATTCATGCAGTTTGGGAACCAGAAAAAGCAGCTCGTCGGAGCAATTACCTTGTAGAAAAGTCAGAGGGAGGCAATGGCACGTCTGAGAGAAAGTGACTGTAGGCGAGATGCCAGATCAGGTCCAATTAAATTGTCTCTGGATTTTGATGGTTTGGTGATACAAGTTTTACTAATTACCATATAGCTGGGGGAGAATCAGACGTTTCCAAGGGGTTTTGCGCGTAAGTGAATATAACGAACTTAACGGGAATTGGAACCCGGCTCTACGATTAACAATTCCGAGCCATTATTCATCACACCACCTACACATCCAGCCATACAGCACCTGATATTCCAAAACGGTCACCCATCTAGGTACCGATGCTCGACGTTGCTTAACTTCGGTGATCGTACGGGAACCGATGTTTCAGCGTGGTGTGGCGGCAAGCCTGGAGAGCCATAATCATATACTTCCTAAAAGGACACTTCACAAAGAAGAAGACTAAATATGAAGTGAGTCAACTATTAAACAATCTTTGGCGATTTAAATAATTAATGTCTGTGTGTTCCGTGCACCTGCTATTGTTCGGCGCAGAAGACATGGAGACAGAGAGTGGCGCGTGGAAAATAAGCGCCAATTAGCCACTCCCTTGCTTCCTGAATGTCATCCTTGTTTAGTGTTTCTGTTCAAACACAATAAACGATATTCTTATTAAAGGATTTGGCCAACAGCTGATGCTTGCTATTTGCATTGGCTAAATGGAATTGGTAATTTTTGACTCCGTCTTGAATTCTTGGATGTTAAAAAGAAAGATTAAATTTAAGACGGGTGGAGAAAAAAATTGGTATTTTGTACGAATTGACCTATTGGCGAGATTTTAGTATCATACATATCAGTTGGCAACTAAATTGAGACCAACATAAAACAAACATATGCTATTAACACTTTCGTTCCTATTCATTTATAAACAATAAATTTACAGTTGAAATCACTCTCAAATATTACAATCATAAAAGCATCTATAATTTTGAGACTTTCCGTGCAATGATTGCTAAATTTTATTTTGATATTATATACTAATATTAGACTCATGTTGATCATTGTATTTTTACTACAGACATATGGACAGTAATATTCAAAGGAAGAAACCCACGGAAGGCAGTATTTTGAAGTGTGGATTAAATATTATTTTTGCGTACAAACTAACAATAATAAGTATAAATATATTATACAATACACTCCGGTACAGTCAAGCTCGATTTAACCGTTTTATATCCGACATTACTTAACTAATTCGAATCCCATCACTCCAAAAATTACCAGGGTAGAGCCAACAAAATCTGGGCTATCTCACTAGCAAAATCCAGTTCTTGATAATTGAGACGGTTGAAATTATTTGAACAAAAACAGAAAATATTAAATTCTGATACATTATCAAAACCAAAAACAGAACAAAAATATTAAATTCTGACACTTTATCCCCAAAACACTGCCGGTTGAATTTAACAAAACTTGCTTGGCTGAATTCTTGCTACCTAAATATATTCTATTCTACACACTCACACACACACACACACACACACACACACACACACATATATATATATATATATATATATATATATATATATAATATTTGTTTATCCGACATTATTTTCTATTACTGTAAACGTTATTCTAGTGAGTACACGTGTTTGAGCTGATTTTACTGTTTTTTGTTTTTGTTTTTTTGTTTTTTGTTTTTTTGGTAAGGAGGGTATTAAACAATGGAGCAGATGTCAAATACCCGAGATCAAGAAGTCCATCTAAAGAAAAACGCCCCTCCCGACGGGAGTAGAACCTGTATCTACTTGTTACCAAGGCAACTGTTCCTACAGTCGAAGCGTACTTGTTAGGTCACAGGAGGCTGTCATGCCTTCACTGTTTAAAAAAAATAAAAAAATCAAGATTGTCAACTCAAACACGTGTAGCCACTAAAAATAACATTTATAGTAATAAGAAATAATGGATAGAATCCCTCATATCCGGACTCCCTCATATCCGGAGTGCCTCATATCCGGAATCTCTCATAACCGGAGTGCTTCATATCCGGAATCCCTCATAACCGGAGTGCTTCATATCCGGAATCCCTCATAACCGGAGTGCTTCATATCCGGAATCCCACATATTCGGACATGATTTTGATGTGTATGAACTATTTAATATGTAACTGATTTGAAATTTCTGGTTTTCAAGAAATTTACTTTTGATAATTGCTTACTCTTATTTCACCGTAATGGCTTGGATTGGTGCAAAAGATGATGGGAATAAAAGGAAAGGGTGACGAGACACATCTGCAACAAGATAGCGACGAGATGCATAATTGTAATGAAACCTGGACTGAAATTGAAAAAAAGCTATTAAAAAAGTTGTCGGTTTTATGAAAAGAAAGCCATCATTCGGCTATGACGATTGCAATAACGCACGCAGAGTTTAAAAAGAAAAGTCTTTCGTTTAAAAAATTTCAAGAACAAAAGCAAAACGAAATTCGGAAAAAGTTGAGAATGACATTAGAAGAGAAAGAATTATCATGCAACAGCGATCAAAAAATATTCGTTACGTTATTTGTTTTGCATACGTGGCATACATGATTTAAAGAATTTTCATTAATATTACATAATTTATTTCTTTTTTCTTAAAATCAATTCCAGTATATTTCATTCACCATTAGCTTAATTTGTTTACTATAAAACATTGAAAATAAATGTTAAACCTGATTTCAGTTCTTTTATTTTATTCTAAACTAGCAGTAGAGCCCGGCGTTGCCCGGGGATGTAACAGTAAGAGATAGATCAAGTATCGACCATCATAAAGACTGAAAAATAAAATTGACAAAGATTATTGTTTAAGGTTGACGGACATGTCTAAATTAGTTTTTTTTTTTGTTTTTTTTTTACGAATTGGTCAAACCCAAACTCAAACAAAAACATTGTTTTCAATCGTTATGAGTCTCCCGATTGAATAGAATTTTATAAACAATTGTTTTGTAAATGGAATTTTTAAAGCATTCTGAATGTAAAAATAAACAAAAAAAGTGTGCAAGAGAATAAGAAACACTACATGCCAAAAAAAAGTGAAGTTTTGTTGAAATCGGTTGAAAAATGTAGGTAGCCTTTCTGTAATCTTTTAGTTTTACAATTTATGATTTTTTACTTATTGAATACAGTAATAAAAATTGCATATTTTGCTTGTGGTGATTCATAATTAGAATTCTGATTTGAATATATTTTCCACTCGTTGTTTCTAATACAAAAAATATTAACTTTATTTGGGTTTATTAATTATGATCTAACAAATCTTATTCATTTAGTTGCCTTTCTGTAATAATAATTTTTATAATTTATGATTTTTACTTATTGAATACAGTAAAAATATTGGACACCATGTGTATTTAAAGTAGTTTTTCCGTTCCGGTTATTATTTTTAGTTAGACTTGTGTATGTTTAGATTTCATTATCTTTCCCTAAAGATAAAGAATTTATTCCGATGTTTGTATTCGTACAATCAGTAGAGATCGTTAGATTATTGTTTAAGGTTGACGGACATGCATGTCTTAGTTTTTTTTTTTTTTACGAATTGGTCAAATCCAAACTCAAACAAAAACATTGTTTTCAATCGTTATGATGAGTCCCCCGATTGAATAGAATTAGATTAGAATTTTATTATAAACAATTGTCTTGTAAATGGAATTTTTAAAGCATTCTGAATGTATAAATAAAAAAAAAGTGTGCAAGACAATAAGAAACACTACCTGCCAAAACAAAAAGTGGATGTTTGTTTTATCGGCTGAAAAATGTAAGAAATCCGATCCCATATATAAAGGAACACACACACACACACACACACACACACACACAAACAACCTGGGTTTTTTAACCCGATGTGAGTTGTCCCCCTTTCATTCTCACGGTGTGTCTTAATCGTGTTTTCAAATTGATTTTGTTAAAAAAAACAATTGTGTTTTTCCCATTTTCGGCGCCATTAGAACCACCACAAGGTAATTTTATGTAGTCCTGTGAAGTTTTGTTGAAATCGGCTAAAAAATGTAGGAAATCTGATCCAATATATAAACGTTACAGACACACACACACAAACACACAATCTGCGTTTTATAATAAGTAAGATATAAACCCTCATATCAGGACTTTGTAACCAATTCCTCATATCCGGAAGGCCTTCTTAGTCCGGTTGTCAGGGATTCTACAGTATATACATATGTGTGTGTGCATGCGCGCGCGTGTGTGTGATAGATATTTTTCTTACCTGTGAACAGCAAATAAATGACTCTGCATGATTTACGTTTTAATTCACGGGTCTCTTGCTTCCTTTTCTTTCTCACTTCCAGAAATATTTCAAATTTTGTTTGTTTAGTTCATCTTGTAGGTCCTTTTGTGGGGTGGGGGTTACTTGTGCATGTTCTATTCGCATCAGATGTGTTTGTTGTTGTTGTTTTTTTGTTGTTGTTTTTTTAATCTACCTCGCTCTTTATAACCTTAGATTTTAAATCATTTTGATTTGTTTTCTCAAAGCAAATCTCCTCACATCTTTTGAACTCTCATCAGTGCGTTCGTGGCCTTCAATAAATATGTGGTTTATCATCATCATCATCATCATCATCATCATTATTGTGGTTTACCTTTAATTTTTGTCGGACGAGTTAAACCAGATATTTCAAGAGGCAGCAAATTTGTTTGTATCCGAAGACCCAAACAGACGGGGTGCCATGCAATCAAAGAGAATAACGTGTAGATTTGGTCACTGCATAAAAAGAAACGAATATTTTTTTTTTGTTATTCACATATTTTAGCGCTACCAGGAATTTGATCCGTGTATTTATTTTATTAGAGCCTCTTTTGGTATCATTCCCAAACACTCAACAACAACGAGTAATTTTGTTGTCTTCAAATGCCACATTCTACTGATTTCTATCTAAAGCTCGTTGTATTATTATTATTTTATTTCCTATGATTTCTGATGTGTACTCATCTCTTTCCGTGTCCCGCCCAGGAACCTAAGGTTAGAAATGGCATCACGACATTTTCCACTGCAAAAAAAAAACATATTTTACATAGAGAAAGCCCTTCGTAAGGTATGGGCTGTACTCGTGAGAACAATTTTTTTTGTATTTCTTTACGGCATGGGCTCCCAGGAATCCCTTCAGTTAGTCTACTGGAATTTTTTCCAACCAATCCGAGAGCTCCAACGACAACAGGGATTGTTGATGTTCCAATGTGCCACATTTTTGAGATTTCGATTTCAAGGTCCTTGTATTTTTATAGCTTTTTGAAGATCTTCAAAAATACATTGCAGTCTGCAGGGGCTGCCATATCAATAAGGAGGCACCTTTTTTGTATGCAATCTCTAATAACAATGTCTGGGTGGTTGGCTTTGATTGTTCTGTCTCTGTGTATTGTGTAGTCCCATAAAATTGTAACGGGTCTTATCTCCATAACCGTAGGTGTTCATACCACTTTGTTTCAGTTTCCTTCCCGTAGAAGTTACAGATTTTCCAGTACAGATATTGGCCAACTCTGTTATTATTATTATTATTATTATTATTATTATTATTATTATTTCCTTTGATTTCTGGTGCCTACTCATTTCATTCTGGGTCCCAACCAGAAACCTAAGGTCAGAAATGGCTTCATGACATTTTGTACTGACCATTTTTGAAAAAGAAATCACTCATATTTTACATAGATAAAGCCATTCGTAATGTGTGGGCTGTACTTGTGAGTACAATTTTTTTTAATTTCTTTATGTTTATTATTATTATTGTGTTTTACCTTTGCATTGTGTCGGATGAGTTGTCCCCAAATCTCAACCAAAGATTCCAAGGGACAATACATATGTAAGTTTAATAGAAAGGAAAAGAAAAGAGTAAATGAAACGAAACAAAGAAAGAAAAAGTGTAAATGAAACGATATTGTTGTGGTAGGATCCACCTAATTTGCGACTAAGACAACACATTCTCCAGGAACGGTCTTCCCAAGAATATACAAAAGACTATATGTAAATATTGTATACACTTCCTTGTTTCAATACATTTTGTTCTAAGTACATTTTGTGTTGTATTATTATTCCATGCATTAGTCAATTTTCAACAGATATAAAGAAAGAGAGAGAGAAAGAAAAATTAAAATGAAACGATATAAAGAAAGAAAATTAAATGAAACGATAGAAAGAAATACAAAAAAAAGAGAGAAAGAAACGTGTAAATGAGACGAAAGAAAGAAAAATGTAAAGGAAACAATATAAGAAAAAAAAGAAGAGAGAAAAGTGCAAATGAAACGAAAGAAAAAACTGTAAATGAAACGATATAAAGAAAGAAAGAAAGAAAGAAAGAAAAGTGTTAATGAAACGATATCAAAAAGAAAGAAAAGTGTAAATGGAAAAATAGAAAGAAAGAAAGTGTAAATGAATTGAAAGAAAGAAAGAAAGAAAGAAAGAAAGAAAGAAAGATGGGAAAATGAAATTATAAAATACAATGAAAGAAAGATATAAATCAGTGAATAGAAGATTAAACTAGAAGGCGCCAACGTCTGATAAAATATAAAAATCGACAAAGAAAAACAATTTAAATATTTTAAAGAAATTCTCTTGTTTTAATTATTAGCTTTTGTTTGAATGATTAGTACTTCAAAGTAAAGAGTTGATTAAAAAGTGAAAATAATTTTGATACATACTGATATCTTCCCAAAAATTTCTCTATTTTTCTTCCTTTTTTTTTAATTTTGCATTCATCTTATTATGATATCAGTTATGTGCCATGCGTGATACACGCTTAGGCGATCATGTATCTTTCCATACATGACTAACAAGGTTGCCATTTCTTTCTACGGTAGACCAGTTGCCATCGCAGGCTATAGGACCCAGTTTGAGGAATCGGAAGCCGAATTAGAATTCCAGTCGAATCCATTACATTCATTTACGTGCAAATACCTTTGAGGAAGGCATGAATTCCCATTTTCCTCCCCGTCAGTTATGAGTAAGTAGCAGGAGAGACCGGGTTCTATAGCCTTGGATGGCAACTGGTCTACTGTAGAAAGAAATGGCAACCTACTGCGGGAAAAAAAATCTGCCTTGTCAGTCATGTATCGAAAGATACATGATCGCCTAAACGTGTATCACGTATGGCACATAAATGACTAACTGTTTTTCCACTTACATAAAAATTTCCGGCAGGACATTTATTTCAACCGGTACGTTAACATATCTCCACCGGCATGACTATTCTAGATTGCACATGTATTTGGTACACTAATTAGTATTAGAGTTAGTGTACTAACGTTATTATTTACTAATCATAGCTTGGTCTGGCACAAGGCGGTAGCACTGGGGACACTCAGTGACAATCTAACCTACTACTTTAACAACTGGATTGACGAGCTTGCTAACAGCGCGCTACAGTAGGCACACTTGAATCGTTCTTAGATGTGTATATGAACTTGTTTTGTCTTTTTCATTATTACCGTTTCTTCATATTCTCTTTTATTCTATTAAGCCATTTCGTACAAGCGCTTCTTGTATTCTGTCTTCAAATTATTTATCTTTACAGATTCCCTTTCATATTGCTTTCTTCTTGATTACCGCTCTCATACATCTTCATATGTTGCTCCAGTCTCCGGGGACCTCGAAAATTAACTGTCAATTGCATTAGCAACCATGTATCCAATCTTCGCACTCGGTCCCGGGTCACCCCGCGACCGGCGGCAGTCAATGGTCAGATTTACGATGATCGAAGATCGCAGCTCACTGACAAAGTCCAGCTAAAATGGACACCCGTTGAAAGAAGACTGAAACGAATGGACCGGCCGACTAAGTGACCAAGTCTGTGTGTATGGCCCACCATCCATTTATCTATCAAAAGGTCCACGTGGGTTTTGAGACAAGGCAAGGCTCTAATGCATTTGGCACATCGAAATATTAATATGGCGTGCGGGCTTCGTTCATTTGAAAGGTGATATGGTGGAGAGACGAGAAATTGGTGGGGATACGAAAAAAGGAAAAAGAGTGAAAAGGTGTTTGAAAGAAAAAAAAAGAAAGAAAGAAAATAGAAAAATGCAATGATAAAATTATAAAAAGAAAATGGAACAATAAAATAGAAAGAAAAAGAAAGAAAGAAAGAAAGAAAGAAAGAAAGAAAGAAAGAAAGAAAGATCGGAAGAAAAGTGTAAATGAAACGATAAATAGAAAGGAAGAATGAAAAGGGAAACGAAAAGAAAGAAAGAAAGAAAGAAAGAAAGAAAGAAAGAAAGAAAGAAAGAAAGAAAGAAAGAATAAAAAAGGTGTAAATGAAACGATAAATAGAAAGAAAGATAGAAACATCGGAAGAAAAGTGTAAATGAAACGATAATTGAAAGAAAGAAAGAAAGAAAGAAAAAAAAAAAAAAAATTTGTTTGGTTGGCAGATTTTGTTTAGTGGCATATCAACCTCTGGGGGTTATCTAAATATTTTGAACAATTTTACGGCTTCAATTAATTATATTTTAAATGCCATTCTATACCTTCAACTAAAGATAAAATGTATTTTTGGTAATTTTACTATAAATACTGTGTGGGTTGTTGGTAATGTTTTATATAAAAATAATTTGTATTTTTATACTTTCATGCTGTTTTGCTTTTGTTTGGGAATTCACTATTTACCCATAGCTGGGACCCTAACAGGTACTACCACCCCAGGTCAGGGTGAACCTGAAAACAACAGCAATTAAGAAAGATGGGAAAATGAAATGATAAAATACAAAGAAAGATATAAATCAGCGAATATAAGAGAAAACTAGAAGAATGTTCGTATAGCAATAGTTTGTACTCAGTTTAACTTATTAACTACAAGAAAATATGGCGAGAAGTTTAAGGATTAAAATATAAACGGAATATGAAACAAAAAGAAACTTAAGAAAATAATTTTTTTTTAAATAAATTAAAATCAAAGAAAATTCTGAAAAATAAACAATAAAAGTTGGATTAGAGAAAAAAAACCGTGGGCGAGTAAAAATAAAATTATTGTATACAAGTCAGTTTCCATTAAATCTTCTTCTTAAGTACCGTGTCCCCTCAGGTTGTAAGCAATTATGGCTCTCCACAACTTCCTGCCCTTTGTAGTGCTTAATAAATTTTGTCTTTCTGTTATTTCTCCTAAACCCTGTTCCGCCATCCATTTACTCAAGCTCACTAAGTATGTCGTGCACTGTTTTCCTGTTTCTCTTGCCTTCAATCTGCCCTGTGAGTATCAGATTTTCCAAGCCCTCCTTCCTCATTATGTGCCCTAGAAATCTCAACTGTTTCTTCTTGATGTTAAATATGTTTGCTTTTTGTTTCCATTTTCTCTAAAACTTCATTGTTGCTCACATGTTCGGTCCAAGGTATTCTCAGCATCCTTCTATAGAACCACCTTTCTGTTGCTTCAAGCCTCTTCTTCATCCTTGATGAAATTGTTTAGCACTCACTGCAATACAGGAAGACAGATATCACGTAACGATTTAGTACTCTTGTTTCTAGCAAAGTTTTACTATTTCTTAGTACTCTGCTTACCTTTGGAATGCATCTTTGGCTATCCCAACACTCCTTCGGATATTCGTGTTACATCTTCCGCCCTCTATTAAAACAGTTCCGAGATATTTAAATTTTTCCATTAAATACATGATCTAAAGAACCCAATAATGGCATGATCCTGCGCCCGATATATTCAATCTACACAATGATAAACAATAAGACAGACTGGTTCCCAAAGATTTAAGTTGATTCCTCGTCCAACTCTTATCACCTTCAGACCAGCGTACAAGTACACATACATTTTGAGACACCCAGAGGTCAGCATTAGTTACCAATAGTGCTCCTGATGATGTTTGTGCTGTCAAAACAAACTTCTTATGCTTGAGATTTTATGCCTAAACACGCCTAGCTAAATTTTGCATTCAAGGCGCCTTCTGTTAAAATACAAAAGGCGCCAGTGAGGAAAAATTAAAATATTTTAAAGAAATTTTCTTACTTTAATTATTAGCTTTTGTTTTACTATTAATCTGAAATCTCCGACAGAAAGATGATTTTTCAAGACTATTAAGAATCGCTATCTTTCTTGTACCATTGTCTTTCAGTTAAAACTAAATGATCTCTGTAACTCATAACCCGCATGCTGATGGCATAGGTATTCAGTGTTGGATTATAAATAATCTTGAAAAGATAATCAACACCCTCTACAAAGAGTTCCAAGAAATAGGAATGAAGATAAACCGTTCCAAATTGGAAAGAAAAAATGATGACACCTACGCTGACTCCATCACAAAAAATCAGGATGTAGAATTAGTAAATACTAGACACTTCAGGCACCTCGGTGTATGAATCAATTATGACAAATTTAGTATAGGAGAAAAGGCAACTGAACATAGAATAGGCTGCGCTAAGGGTAGTTTCGTACAATACCGCAAGTTGCTACCAAACCAAAATATTAACCTCGAAAACCTGGTTATTTTCTAAGCGTACCTTAGATGCGACACAAAGACGAAAGTATGGAACACCTAGTGAGGATCAATCTCACAATTCAGTTTTAATTGTTCTAATGATTCAAGCTTGCTAACCATTATATCATTACACGTAGTGGTGACCGTCACCTCGTAGATATGTGCATGCAACTATACAAGTGCAGTCATATTATTTTATACTAGCAATATAACCCGTTTTGACTGGGTTTTTCATGCCGCTCAATTGGAGCAATTTAAGTTTAAAGTCAGCCCATCCTAAAATCAATATTTGTAACAACATTTGGGTGCAACTGAGGCATATCCCCAAGTGGGGTGGTTAACAATTTGAATGTGGCCCCAAAAGCTATTGAGCCACAGAGGAGAGTTTCGGCTAGCAAGGTCGATTTTACTGGGGTTTTTTTAAACTACAATTCTCCATGATTTTCTCTCGTACATTCATATCTGCTCGATGCGTATTCAAATGTAAACAAGTGATGTCACACATTATGAAATGGACAAAGTAAAATCGACCCTTCTAACCTAAACACTCCTCTGTGGCCCATCGGTAAAGTACATCAGGCTATATGACGGTTCCGTATAGGATACAGTTTCGATTCCTGTCGAAGGACGCATATTTTCTATAAAAAATTCTCGGACATTCTGGCCGATAAATGTTGTTAATACTGTTTATTATAAGCAGAGCATTTACTTAAATATCTGTATCTATAAAAAAGAACGTATAAACATAAATAATGTCTTAAAATAATAGACGGACTTTGTCCATTTCATAATATATATATATATATATATATATATATATATATATTATCATAGTTATCTACATATGATATATATACAATAAAAATGTAATATATAAATAGACAAATACACAGGCATATTTTTATATGCATAATCACAAAGTGCAGAGATGCATAGAATACAGAGATCTTTGTCTATTTATCAACCCCCCCACCTTATTATATATATATATATATATATATATATATATATATATATATATATATATATATATATATATATATATATACGTACTGTGCACTGGACCCTTTTATGAATGCTTAATGTACATGCGTCATTAGAACGGAAATTGAAATCCAATGTTACTACAAAGTGATGACTCTGGCGCGGTTGTTGCCATAGAAATAAGAGTAGACGCTACAGAAAGGCAGTTAATCCGGCATAATAGGCAAATATTAAACATGGCAGGGTCCTTTGAATAATGAGGGTAACCAGCCACACACAAGAAAATATTTTGTCTGATAGAAAAAACATTCACGATTGCAACAAATCTCTTCCAGACAAAATCGGTCGCTTCCGGAACAACAACACATATATAATATACTCTCCTCGATCCATTGATTAGTGCATACGCATTACATATATATATATATATATATATATATATATATATATATATATATATATATATATATATACAGTTAATGAATCCGTTGGTATATAACCCAAGTGGGTCCTAGTAATATAAAGTATAAAACTAATCCACAAAAAGAGTTCAATGTATTTATTATAACAGAGCCAATAAATAGTATTACACAAGAAAATCCCAAATTATCTCATATCGGGGATGAATTTAGTTCAACCGACGAAAACTACGTCAATCTTATTCAACCCTGGTGCATAGACTGTGTTCGTGTTGGAATTAGAAATTTAACTTTAACAGCCGTCGAAAAATTGATACAGAATTTATCCATTTCGATGTTTCAATCAGACGAAATGCCCGAGACGGTGGTTAGGGGAGGGTGGACGATATTAGCCTTAAGGGGAAGAAGTTTTATAAAATTAAACCCGGATATTAACCTTATGACATTAAATTGGGGTTATACAAAGAATGACGTATATATATATATATATATATATATATATATATATATATAAAAGTTTAGGTTCCCATTTAAAAAATACTAAATTTTACCTAAAAATAAGATATATTAATAAGATTAAAAATAAGTCATATTTAGACAATTTATATTAAATTTAAGCCAGAAGATATTTAAAATAATTTATATTAAAGAATAAAATATATTTAAATATAAAAATATAAGAAAATAAATTATACATTTTATACAAATTAATTCAAGTTAGATTAAAAATAAACCATACAAATGTTATATATATATATATATATATATATATATATATATATATATATATATATATATTGGTTTGTTTTCGGTTCAGCATTTGACAGCAATATCTTTTAAATCCCTCTCAACCTCCTTCGTATCTTGACAGTCCGTTGCATTGCCATGAATTGGATTGTTTCAATTCCAATTTGGTTTTCTAAACTAAACTAGATTTTATTATGCAAGGCAATGCTTTTACAATAAAACAGATATTAATTAACAATATTATTAAATGATTATGATAATGATATACATGCATGCACACACCCCACACATAGTTAGTTTTTTATATATATATATATATATATATATATATATATATATATATATATATATATATATATATATTGATTTATCAAATGCATTAATCATACAGAGAAATAAATTCAACAAAAATCTTTATAAAAATACTGTGACACCATTTGGGAAGCAAAGAAAAGGAAGAAAAGAAGGGAAAGAAATGAAATTTTGATGGTAACAAATGGTGAAAGGTTTCATTGCCATTGCAGAAAATTCTAAATAGATAAAAATTGACTGTGTTGTGGTGGCGGATTTATATTATCGGGAATAGATAACAGCCACTTAGTGTTGGCGAAAATCTAATTGACAAATTCCAGATCGGCTAGCTAAACCCCAGGACAGAATAGATAAACATTTAACTGTGTCACGGACTGCTGACCACCCACGAACTAAGGAAAACAAAAGGAAATAGGTTAAGTCTTTGTCGAGGGAAAGATATCGTTAGACAAGGTCTGGGTTTTGTTAGAATGTAGCGATAAGAGCGAAACAATATTATCGGAAGGGTTGGCCGTAATTGCTGGACGACCACCCATTCTGATAATTGGCGAAAATCTGACTGACGAAGTCTAGATGAGAATTGAGGTTATCACACTACTGATCGCATTGTTCTGTTGGCGGCCAGAGAAGAAGAGAGAATAGAAAAGAAAAGAAGGAAAGGAAAGGAAAGGAAATTAAAAAAAAAAAGAAAAAAAGAGGAGATAATTCTTTTTTTCTTTGAGAAAGATATTTTTTTTAAGAAACAAGGCTAGTCTGGTCACGCCCACACTGTTGATCGACCATTGGATGAATGTTAACGAGAGCCAGGCGGAGGTGATCATGTGATGCAGGGGAGGAGGCCTGCCACTACTCCTTAGAGAGGATAGGTATAAGATGTTACTGTGAAGAAGTGGGAGGATCGTTGACGCCCTCTGAAGGTAGGGGTAAGAGAAGACTTCCAAAAATGGAAATAAATTTTTCCTGACCGAAAACAAAAAAAGGGGATTGTGGATTTGGAATTATCAAGGAACCTCAAACCCCAACAAAGTCCACCCCGGTTTTGGTCGGCGTCCATATAAGCAAAGTCGCAGCGAGCGAAAACCAGAGTTTCCGAGAGAGTTTTCCACAGTCTCCAGTGCTCAGTTGAAGTGGGCCTCGCAGAGCTGACTTGTAAGATTCGCACAACTTCCAAACTCATCTTCAATCCAAGAACAATTCATTTTTGAAAAGCGACTTAGATCCATACCACCAAAATAAGTTTTACGACTATCGCCTGAAGACACACCAAGAACCAATTTCTTAAAGAACAGACAACTTAAGATGTTAAAACTCACCTAACAAAAACAACGTGTCACAATCCATATAGCTGGTCGGGAGATAGACGCAGTCTTATGTATCCAGCAACCAGATATAAAGTATTATTATCCTATTTTTTGATACCTTGAACTTTTGAGTTATTATTTTATTTTCTTTTACCCATATTTGTGCGATACCACCCTAACTTGCATTACGGCCCTAACGACTTATTGATTTCGGCTGTCTAAGATCAATTCACAACGTGGGTAGGCGGACTGGGGATCAACGCAGTTACTTTGGTAACCAGAGGTTGGAAGCGAGTTGGGAACGACGAGGCTGATATCGGATCTGACCAGATTCCCATCCGAATCACCAAAAGGTTAGAACGTCACATTTGGGTGCCGCGACCAATACCAAGCCAGTTGGTCGTCACAGGACGGGACAACACGACTGACGCAGACGGGCGGACGTCACGTTTGGAGCGGCGACACCCGAACGAAGCAGCGAGGAGCGAGCGAAGGCTGTAGAGGGACGTCACAATACCACACTTATCAAAACTGAAAGTAATTTACTCAAAAGAAAAATTCTCGAGAGTGACACTTTCGAATCTTATCAAAATATAAATCTATGACCCGGTTTCCTTTTTCAATCTCACCTTTCCTGAAAGAATTATTAATTTCCTAACCTAACATATACGACCAAAAATAAGTAGAAAAATCAAAAGAAAACTGTTCAATCCATTACCTCATGTCTTTGCAGATGTACGGCACATACGCCCATCTCAAAGCAGAACAATGATATTACAATTTAAACAATATTCGTTTATTCTTTTTAAATTCTTGAATATTACTCGCTTACTTTTGCCTTACCAGACTTTGAATTATGGCACGTTGAGTCCTCCACATGTTTTGACTGACATTTCAACCACCTATAAATATTCATCAATGTTCTCAAATTTTATATATATATATATATATATATATATATATATATATATATATATATATATATATATATCTGTTGTAATGTCCATTTAGCCACTCTGATGGTGGCTCATGTAATCCGAAAGCTTAGATTGTCTTTATTTTCTCCCGAAACTAAAACCACTATACGAAGCCTAGAACGGCTCATGATCAAACGTAATATACATTTGTTGTCTGTTATATTTAACAATATGTTTAAATAATATATATATATATATATATATATAGAGAGAGAGAGAGAGAGAGGAGAGAGATTTAAGGGAGATCTAGCGTGATGTGGGGGAATTTAAAAACAGAATGCATGCTCCAAAGAGTGCAACCATGTACCATACCCAATCTAAACTTAACTTATTCGCTTTATTTGAAATATTGTATTAATTGTTATAGATGTTATTATAATTAGAACCTTTCGACCAAGTGTAATCTAACGCTCTTATCTCAGGTTTTGACTGATCTGGGATATCATATCAGTTAATTAGTGCGTGATTTATGTCCGTCTGATGGCGGTTTTTGTTCATTTTCTGCTGAATGTGTGGATTTCACTACATGATCCAGTAACTGAACTCACGAACATTTGATTTTCCACTATGCCACAGTCCTGAAGGACATCACTTGTGTATTTTGAGGTCTCCAAATTCTTTTAGCTTATCACAATCGACTTCGTTTAATAATTTCGATGGATTAAACATACGCTAACTATAAGCACTCTTATAGCTGAAGTAAGCGGCGTTTGTAAAATATTTACGTAATAAAGTAATAAACATATATCATCTTTCTTAGGTACCTAGAGTTATGTTTAACAGGCTAAGATCCTAAATCATTTCCTTCTTTTCTCTGGATACATAAAAATCATGGACCTGTGCAAGATTTATTAAATGACAACAATATAAATGATTTGCTGCGGGAGAGCAAGGATTAGCTCGTCAGACTGTTTGCTGTTTTCGCTTGACGTCTCACTGTTATAATCCGGTCGTAGATTAAAATCAGATTAGTAATTATCGCTGATATCTCTATGCTGCTCTTGAGCGATGTTAGGCAACCTAGTCTCACAGAGTTTACTGTGGTGTACGATTCCCGTCAGGAAATACCGGATGGTGTGATCGATAATGTATTAACAAAGAATTTCTGTTCTAAAAGAAGTTCACCTGTGGTAACCCCAATATATACTGTATTCATCCTAAGATATATTAAAGTAGAGATTGCACTCAGTGTCACACCAAAGCCTCACGGGAGAATGTGATCTCATAGACATCAGGTTCAGATTCGCGCTTCATAGGATATTAGCCCCTGCCGTCAACATGTAAACAAATAGTAGGCCCAGCTGCGCTTAGCTTTTGTATACGTCGGACAACCTGATAACAGGAAGATATAAACGCGCCCACCCAAAAGGGAGATAAGAGAGTCTCACATCCTCGCCAGAAGAAGAATCTATGTTCGAAGATAGCTCACCAAGCCACACACACCTTTACACTGCAATTAATTGACAAAATGCTGGGGTTGATAAATAATAATTTTAAACATGAGAGATTAGGTCTAGTGAGATTTTTAGTTTTTTTAGTGGTAGGATTATTCAGAAATTACATTGGGAGCAAACCGCCTACATGCGGATAAAAAAGGAATCCAGTAAGTATACAAAAAATAGAAAGGGGTATAAGACAAGAGTGTTACTTCTCACCGGACATATTCAACAGAGAGGTGTTTCTTAGAGAATTAGAAGTCTTCACCGGATTCATTACTAGCGGCCACAATCTTAATGATATAAGAGATGCAGATGACAATTTGTTGATAACAGACGCTGAAAAGAACCTACAGTAGGGAGAAAAGGAAAGCGAGAAGAAAGGACTAAACATCAAATGTAAGAAGAGAGAATGTATGGTTGCCAGCAAGGGGAAGAGTCCGAGTAAAGGAAAGCGAGAAGAAAGGACTAAACATCAAATGTAAGAAGATAGAATGTATGGTTGCCAGCAAGTGGAAGAGCCCAAGTAAAGGAAAGCGAGAAGAAAGGACTAAACATCAAATGTTAGAAGACAGAATGATTGTCAGCAAAATGAACAGCCCAAGTTGGAAATTACAAATTAGAAATACCAAAATCAAGCACCTACAAAAATTTAAATATCTCGAAAGCTTTTTAATCCGAAATCCGAACGCACATTGGAATAGCGAAAGATGCCATCCAAAAGATAAGCAAAATATTAAGAATCAAGAAGATTTCATTAGAAACAATGAAAAAAGTACTTATCTGTTGCATAATATGAGTCCTCCTATATGGAAGTGAATGCTGGACAGTCTCATCACAGATGCAAAAGAGACTTGAGGCAGCAGAAATGTGGTTCTACAGGAGGATACTGAGAATAGCATGGACCGAACATGTGAGCAACGACGAAGTTTTAGAGAAAATGAAAACAAAAAGAACATTTATACATAAACATCAGAAAGAGACAGTTGAAATTTCTAGTACACATAATGAGGAAAGAGAGCTTAGAAATTTGATACTCACAGGATAGCGTGATGGCAAGAGGGACAGAGTATAAAAATGCGTAACTTACCTAACAAGTTTATGTAAATGGTCAGAAGAACGGAGATTAGGAGTGATAGCAAAAATACAAAACTTACTAAGAGCTACAAAGGAAAGGAAGTTGTGGAGAACCATGATTACCAACGTCCCAAGGGGACATGGGACATAGATGAAGAACATTATAATATTGTAAGGGGATTCGATTCTTCATACATGATTGCTGTATTCAAGTGACAATGATTTTTATAAATTTTGTCAGCGTTTCCAGAGAACATAAAACAAGGTAAATAGTTCTCGTTCCAATCCTCGGCATCAAATAAGAAAAGAAAAAAACAAAAACTGCCCGAACGATGAAATTCCGACAATATCAGGACAAGGGAACTGGGGTCTATAAACCGCTAATCCACCCAGGATTTGCGAGGCGACGCCTATACACAAAACAAGAGACAATTGACTAAGTCTGTTAACGTGGCTGTGAATAGGGAATGAGGCCGTTCTCAACGGGCTTATGACAGGTAGATATTCACTTCACGTATGTCTAAGAATGGCAATAGAAGGTAGTTTAAGAAGAAGCTGGATTCGCTTGTCATGACGACGAAGTCAGAAACTGTGCGAAGAAGCCTAAAGAAACGAAAGAGAAATATAAATGAAAACAAGACAGTCTTCCAAAAATGTAGATTTTTCACAATCTTGCCTTATTGTTCATATTTGTAAATGGAAGGTTTATTTCTACTTTAGCACGTTACTGAAATCATTCCTTTTTACGCTAAAATCTATCCTAACGTTTAAAAGGAACGTTTCGTGCGTGTATATTTAGATGGTTTTCATATCTACCCAGATAGATAGATAGATATTAAAAAATACATACATAGATAGATAGATACCCAACCGATTTAGATAGATAGATAGATTACCAAACTTTAAATATCAATTTTTTTTGTTTTCCCAGACTTCTTAGTAATGTGTGTTCTTCAGGGTGTTCTGCTTTTTAAATAGATAGATAGATAGATAGATAGATAGATAGATAGATAGATAGATTTTTTTTGGATTATATTATCGAACTGATCTCCAAATGAATATTTCTCTGAAGACTGGAATAAAGTTTCAATCGTCATCTATCTTCCCAATCCTAAAGGTCATTACTTCCTACCACCTCCTCTTGCATATCCCACACCTCTTTAATCAGAACTTTTTTAAAAGTAACCCTCTACCTTGAGTGATTCTTGAGCCTTGTACTGGTTGAAGTTTAACATAAAAACATAATTAGATAAATATGTAAACATAGATAGATACATAGAAAGATAATATTAGATAAAAAGATTTCCTAACTTTAAACATCAATTTCTTATTGTTTTCCCCGATTTCGAAATTTCTTAGTAATGTCCGTTCTGCAGGGTGTTCTTTTTTTTAGATAGATAGATAGATAGATAGATAGATAGATATTTGAACTGACTAAGATAGATAGATAGATAGATAGATAGATAGATAGATAGATAGATAGATAGATATGAACAGACTGAGATAGATAGATAGATAGATAGATAGATAGATAGATGTAGTCTCTATTGTACTTAGTCTTTATGAATTTAAGCGTAGCACTAGATTAGCCGCAATGTCTCATCATTTTACAATTGAAATAGTTAGATATAACCGTCAGCTCTATGCTAAGAGTTTCTTCTGTCGCACTTCTCGCCTGTAGAACTCTATTCCGGCCTCTTGTTTCGCAATTAACTTCGAGCTGCAAAAAATTTAATACAATGTCAGTTATCTTCTGTCTACTTAATTCCTGTTCTTTTATTGTTTCCTCTCCTTAATAGAGTTTTTTCTCTCATATTCTCTAACAATCGGTAATCCCTTTCGTCTGAGTGACTTCATTGCTTTGCTTGGGGTGAAATGATTAAAAAGATAGATAGATAGAGAGAGAGAGAGAGAGAAAGAGGGTGAGAGATGAACAGACTGAGATAGATAGATAGATAGAGAGAGAGAGAGAGAGAGAAAGAGGGTGAGGGATGAACAGACTGAGATAGATAGATAGATAGATAGATAGTCATAGACTGAGATAGATAGATAGATAGATAGATAGATAGATAGATAGATAGATAGATAGATAGTCATACATTATGAAACGAATAAGAACGTATAAACATAAAAAATGTCTTTTTAAAAATAAAATAGATAGATAGATAGATAGATAGATAGATAGATAGATAGATAGATATGTGAGTCAGGATAGAGTGAGTGAGTCTGTGAGTGAGTGAGTGAGCGAGCCAGAGAGTGTGTGAATGAGTCATTGAGTGCTAAAGTTGATAATATTAACCTGAAATAGATATATACGAACAGTTGCCTCGTTATGGTGCAAGCTAGTCACGGAGGCCATTATTCCTGCCATTATTCCTGTCGTTAGTTCGACCCCTACTCGATGGCCAACACTAATGACTTACTGCCATATAAACTTAAGCTTTGTAATTAGCAATACAAAATGACATATACACGATTGTGTGTGTGTGTGTGTGTGTGTGTGTGTGTGTGTGTGTGTGTGTGTGTGTGTGTGTGTCGAAAGATTAACTCGTAAAACGAGTTAAGCCGATCGATCGATAAACAGAAAGGATCAGACTGGGATAAAAATAACATGATCAGAATAAGAAATATATAAGGATGAGATCGATACAATCAAAGTAAGAGATCAGTAAATAAACGACTAAAGGCAAATACGTTGGGAAACAAGAAAAAATGTTAAGCTAGAATGAATAGAGGTCGCTCGACATTCAGCCGACGTTATCAAGCGTATATACAAGCAAAGGATGAAATAATAGTTCAGGGTTTTCTTCTTTTTTTTTCTTTTTTTTTCTTTTTGGTGTGAGTAGGGGGATGCAATGCCTAATCGTCCTTTTTTCGCGGTTTCAGTCCCAAACAGGACTGATATTGTTTATTCGGATATGCCAAATGTAAATTTTAAAGTGTTCCTTTTAAGTGAAAAGAAGAAAGTTGTTATGGTGAAATTTATTACTTTTAATTACAATTACCGTAATTCACCATGTATAATACGCCTTCATCCATAATATGCACACCTAAAATTGTGCTGAAAGTGTGGGAAAATGTTTCTACTCATGCATAATACGCACCCCTTGTTTATTAATCAAAACCTTTTAAATTGTACCTTTTCAATTTCATTACGGCCAGCGTTTCCTACTCTTATTTAAAAAAAAATAGTTTTAAACATAAAATAATATTATTCTAATTTAGTATTATGATAATTCTTGTTTTATTTTATGGCAATTTTTAAAGATTTTTTTGTAGCTGTGCATAATACGCACCCCTGATTTTGCTTATTTTTTTTTAGAAAAAAATGCATGGTTACATGATAATACATGGGCAATTACGCTAATTACAATTACAATTTTATGAGTTTTATGAAAACGATATAATAAAATTATAAGCACTATTATACAAAATTATACAATATTATACATTATATTTTATTATATCTACATTATTATTATTTTATATAAATGAATTAATTATTATGTCCTGCATATGTATTTATTAATTATACTTAATTATACAATTAATGCTTACTTTATATATATATATATATATATATAAACCAACGGTTATTTACAATATATTTAATACTTATTAAATACTTATTAATGTTATTAATAAATCTTATAATGTTATTAATATTATTATATAATATAATGTTATTAAATTCTTATTAATGTTATTAATGCTAATATTATAATATTATTAATGTTATTATATAATATGTTATTAAAAGCTTATTAACGTTATTGATGCTTATAATATGTTATTAATTATTATATATTATGTTACTAATATTATCATATAATATAATGTTATTAATGTTATTAAATGCATATTAATACTTATAATTTTACTGATAATTAATGCTTAATTATAATCATATTTAGCATGTGCATTATGTCTTATATACATTATTATTATTTTATTATAAATACATTATTGTATAAAATATTATAAAATATTATATACAAAAAATATTATAATTATAAAAAAAATATGAATTCGATGAAAAAATATAAAATATGAATTTTAACTACAATTTGAATCTAATTTCAATTAGAAAAAAGTTATTTTGAATGTTTAAGTGAAAAGAAGAAAGTTCTCGACTTTTTTTTAAGCGTTTCACCCCAAGCAAGGCGGAAAGCCACTAGGACGCAAGGGGTTACAGTAAATTTGGAACAAGATCAGATAGGAGTGATAGAAGAAAGCATGAGGAGAAGAGGAGTGGATAGATCAACGCAACTGGAGATACAGAGGCCAGTGAGAGAGAGAGAGAGAGTACCAGAAACCCCTTCCTAAACAAGAAACAAGGCATAAGCCTCTACTCATGTCCAAGAGAAGGTGGAGGAGTGTGGACCGGAATAAAAAAAAGAAAATATTGTATGTTGCTGTTACTGTTACAATAAGAACGAATCTTCTAATTTTTACATAACTTTTATTACAATATATTATAATTGTTCTATTTTATTTTTAGTTATTTTTCTTAATCTCTTATTGTAACTAATAAGATGTACAGTAAGAACTAATCACATAGCTTTTATTGATTGATTCGTTTTCGACTGCTTATCAACCCTTTGCAGCTTATCTAAAACCAGAAGATTTTTTTTTCGATATCTGGTGCGGGGTGGGGAGAGAGAAAATACAGATTCATACTTTTGCCAAGGGTATTTGCGTGTATATGAATATAACGAACCCGGCGGGAATTAGAACCACCCGTATATCTCAGCTTAAATCACCTGGTATTCCCAAGCGGTCACGACCAGGCTCGACATTGATTAACGTCAGTGATCGGATGGGAACTAATGTTTCAACATGATGCAGCCGTAAGCTACATATCTTTTACTATAATATATATCTTCTATTCTTGTTCCATAATTAATTGATACAAGATATCTACTCACTGTGAAATGCAGAATGAGAACAATATATCGGTAGTTGATTGAATAAAGTGTTTTGGTTCAAAATTTCTGAGGAGGTTGCCGACTACAACAGACGCCTATTTTTACGCTTTTGTTTACCTAATACATAGAGGATTGCTGACTGGAAGGGATTCATTGACATAAGATTTGTAGATTATGAAGATATGTAGAATAGATAACGGTTGACTCTACACGTGAAGAGGTTATGATTTAAGTGAAGCATCCCCCGGTAGTCTGTTCCACAAAACAGCAGTTCTTGGGAAGAAGCTGATCGAGTGAAACTTCCTTTTTATCAATAGAATACAAAGGCAAATGAGGTTGGTTTAACCCTGTGGATGGGACATGGCGGTTCTTAGCTGTAAAAGTCCGAACTGGTGAAACTAGCAAATATAACTCATCAGAACATTTTTCCTAGGCATAGCGATTGTGTAGTGACAGGATTTTGACGTTGTGTTCAAAAGTTACAACGGTCGAAACGTAGTGAATAGAAAAACCAGGATGAATATATTGGTCCGAACAAGAAAGTTTAACCTCTAAAATATTCCGGCATAAATTATTTATCCCATTCTGTCCAATATTTACTTCATTAACGAAAGCTCAAGACGCGATATTAAAATTGTTTTTGTTTGATTATTAGCATTCTCTTTTATTTTATTTCTTCAAACAAGTTAAAAAAATCAAACAAAATTATTAAACGAAGTCGATGTGATAACCAAAAGAATTTGAAGACCTCAAAATCCACAAGTGATGTCCTTCAGGACTGTGGCATAGTGGAAAATCAAATGTTCGTGACTTCAGTTACTGGATCATGTAGTGAAATCCACATACTCTGGTTCAGCAGAAAATTAACAAAAACGTCATCACACGGACATTAATCACAGACGAATTAAAAAAAGTAAAATGTTGCTTGCATCTGTATGTGTGACGTCATTGTTTCTCGGATCTAAGCGTATGCACGCATATCTTTCTTTCTTATATTTAGATATATCTGTATATGCGTTTGTGTGTGTGTATGTGTCTGTGTGATTATCTATGTGATTCATCACCGA
Organism: Acanthosepion pharaonis; assembly: GCA_903632075.3. NCBI lineage: Eukaryota > Metazoa > Mollusca > Cephalopoda > Sepiida > Sepiidae > Acanthosepion > Acanthosepion pharaonis. The sequence continues at coordinate 607,114 of CAHIKZ030000948.1, forward strand.
AATCTTGATAATACCTAAAAATAGCGCAAATATTTGCATACGTACACATAAAGTCATAGAGTCTTCTAAATGGGCACCTCGACGTGGTTAACGAGCTTGGCTTGCCAGATCAATTACGACTGAGTAGCGAGTTCGATCCCCACGGAGTACTCCACACTTTCGGCCTTGTACCACATCTACGCCACTCTTATAAAATCCCCATAGAGTCTACAGAATTTAGACTTGTCTTTCCAAGACAGAAAGGCGCGAATCAAACCTAATTAAATTAAATTGGCCATCTCCGATATCCTGCTCGCAACGAAAGACAACGCTGTACAAGTCTTTTTCCATGTCTGTATATGCTTCGTCATGTATTCGAATACTGGAACGTGACATCATTCCTGTTAGACATGGAAGCAAGACCGATAGAAAATAAAAAGAAGTAAAAAAAATGATCGGTGAGCGTTACTGACGAAGAACAGTGGGGAGTAAATGGAATGACAACAACCTTCAACCACTCATATCGGGTTGAAAATAGACACGACCAAAGCAGCATATAGCTTATTAACAATCATTTTTACCTTAAGAACCAAAGTTGCATATAGGTTTATGTGCTGGACTAAATCGGAAAATAGGTTATTATCATTCATTTTACGTGCAAGACAAAAGCTATATATATCAAGTCATCCCATAAGTTCTGTCCGAATTTTAACTTTTTGTTAAAATGAACGAAATTTAAAGAGTATTTTATAATGTCTAATGGAGCTGAACATTATTTTTATGTTTAGATGCATTTAAACTGATCAAATTTTATTTCAGAGAACAATAAAATTAAATTTTGTTTGATTAAAACCCTGCTAACATGGAAGTGCCCAAGAATCATTTGAGGCACATAATGCTTTATGAGTTCAAGAAAGGAAACTCACCAGCCGAAGCGGATAGAAACATTCACTCAGTTTATGGAGAGGAATGTGTGAATGAAAGAACTTGCAGAAGATGGTTTGCAAAATTCAGAAGTGGAGATTTCACCCTTGAAGATGAAGATCGAACCGGACGTCCAGTTGAGTTTGATGAAGCAGCCCTTGAAGAAAATCTTGCTTTATCAGTTGAGGAATTGGCAGTGGTTCTCAGTTCAAACCATACAACTGTTCATCGTCATCTTCAACAACTTGGAAAAGTTCCTAAACTTGGAAAATGGATGCCTCATGAATTGTCTGAAAACAACCTCAAATCCCGAGTTGACATCTGCTCTTCTCTCCATTCTTGCCAACTTGTTTCACCTTTTTTGGATAGACTTGTGACTGGTGACGAAAAATGGATCTTTTATCGAAATGTTAAGCCTCGTAGACAGTAGCTTGGTAAAGGGGAAGGACCCCAGCCACAACCGAGAAGGGAACTTCATGGGCAAAAGGTTCTTCTTTCAATCTGGTGGGATCTCCAAGGAATAATCCACTTTGAATTCTTACCACCTAATGCAACAAATAATGCTCAAATATACTGTCAGCAATTAGCGCGTTTGAACCAAGCTTTGAGGAAAAAAAGACCTGCTCTAGTGAATCGAAAAGAGGTGATGTTTCATCAGGACAATGCGCGACCCCACACAGCAAGAATCACGTCACAAAAGATCGAAGAACTTGGTTAGGAGAAAATTCCTCATCCACCTTATTCTCCCGATCTTGCTCATTCAGATTACCATTTGTTTCGTAGCTTACAGAATCATTTGGAAGAAAGAGCTTTTGTAACACAGGAAGAGGTTAAAACTGACATTTGTGAGTTCTTCGAATCAAAGCGAAAAGAATTTTACAGTAATGGAATTAGTAAGCTTGTTAATAGATAGAAGGAAGTCATAGATAATCAGGGAAAATACATTGTTGATTGAATCTGTAAATAATGTAACATTTGGTCACTTATTTTCTTTATTCAAAATTCGGACAGAACTTATGGGATGACCTATTAGTTTACTAACATTAATCTTACCTCCAGGACCAAAGCTGAGTAGAAGTTATTAACTTTCACTTTAGCTACAATACCAAATATGTAAAGAAGTTACTAAAATACATTTTAACTGCACGTGCGATGCTGCATATAGATTACTAATATTTTTTTTTACTTGAAGGACCAAAGGTACATAATGGTTACTAACATATATTTTACCTACAGTAGCAAACTGTAAAATAGGTTACTAACATTCATTTTACCTGCAGGACTAAAACAGCATATAACTTGTTATCATTCATGTCATCTGCTGGATCAATGTTGCATATAGGTTGCTAACATTCATTTCACATCCAGGACAAAGTACATATAAGTTGCTGACATTCATTTTACCTGTGAGACCAAAACTACATATCGCTTACTAACATACATTTTCCCTACAGGACCAAAGTTGCAAATAGATTTCTAACGTTCATTTTACCAGCAGAACTGGAGCTGCAAGAAGGTTACTAACATTCCTTTTACCTGCATATCCTAAGCTACATATAGGATACTAATGTTCATTATAGCTGATGGGACAAAGCTGCATATAGCTTAACATTAATTTTACCTGCAGGACGAAAGCGGCATATAGGTTACTAACATTCATTTTAACAGCAGTAGGTAACTAACATTCATTTCCCCTGCAGGACAAAAGCTGCATATATCTTATTAACATTCATTTTACCAACGAAACTGAAGCTGCATATATGTTACTAACATTCATTTTACCTGCAGGGCCAAAGCTTCAAATCGGTTACTGTAATTCATTTTACCTGCAGGACCAAAACTGCATATAGCTTACTAAAGTTCATTTTACATCCGGGTCGAAAGTGTGCAAATAGGTTGCTAACATTCATTTTACCTTCAAGATCAAATCTGCATATAGATTACTATCATTCATTATAACTTCAGGATAAAAGCTGCATATACATTCATTTCCCTTACAGGGTCAAAGTTGCAAATAGATTACTAATGTTCATTTTATCTGCAGTATCAAAACTGTAAATATGTTACTAACATTCATTTTACCCACAGGATCAAATCTGCATATAGATTACTAACATTAATCTTAACTGCAGGGACTAGTAGAAATTCGAGGGTAGAAACTAAGGATTTATAATCTTCCGAGATTTGATGGTAATACTCTATTCTTAGATTATTTAAATCTTATGCACATACACAGGAAATCTGTTTTATCACATTCAACTTTATTTTAGTAGTTACTCATATTTGAGTAGACGCACTAAACGGCCTTATTTGATCGTCGTGAACCTTAGCAGTCGAATCGGATCTAACCACATTTTCTCCTGCAAAATAGAGTTTGAATCCTGCTCGAGAGCGCATCTATTTCTTTAATATAATTTCTCGAATATTCAGGCCGATAGAAAAAATAAATATACTGTTTAATAAATAAATAGGGCATCTACGCAAATATATGTATCCACTAAATATAACGTTTAAAGTGATAAAACCTGTTAGATTTGTCGAAGTTAGCTCCTCCTTAATTCCCTAATTGTTCACTAGGGGACGCTCTCCATCCACTATAAATACTGGGTAACTTCTTGCCTCGTTCTCTTTTTCACTTTGCATTTCAGCGAACACATTTAAAAATGTGATCTCTCGTAGAGATCTGCGTTTTGCCCACTTGTGGTAAAAAGCCATGAACATTATACACATATACACGTACGTACGAACATTCACCAAAATACAAACTCTTTACGTTCACACACAAGCACAAATGTTAATGTTTTTGTCACTTGTACATTTGTTGTTTAATACATATATTTGTTGACATATATATATATATATATATATATATATATAGAGAGAGAGAGAGAGAGAGATAGAGAGAGAGAGAGAGAGAGAGATCGGTCTTGTTTGTTTTCTTTACATCTTCGGTTGGACTCCATTTTCTTGTAGTTGGTCCGCCTTCTAGCAGGAAATAAACAGCACGTGTTTCCAATTCCACAACACGTAAACCTACACGGAGCTCTACAGATTAATAAATAAATATTCATTACTTCTTTAAAAATTGGATCTCTGTACATAATGACTTTATCATTCCATTTTTTTGTTACATGTTGCTTTTCGATGAAGATTATTTCAGTTATGCAACATCAGTAATTTCTCTGATTGTCGGTTAGTTCCGTTGATCTTTTACAAATAAGTTTGGATGTTTTCCCTCTATTTTTCCTTAGTAAAGAAAAATAGAAAATACATTTAAACATGTCCAGTATCTTAATTACTTCGTTTATATTGCGAAAATATAAGCTTGAAAAATTCCCAAAGGTAAAACAATAAGATAAATAACCTTGATAATCCTAAGCATTTAACATTACCTATCAATTCCACAGCGACTTTAAGTGGATAAAATATGCAATCATATTATAATGTCACGACTTCTTCAAAAGCAGTCACAGATTTAATCAACGCAAACCAAAAAAAAAAACAATAAACTTAATAAAAACATTAAAAATATTAAACATTAAAAAACATTAGATTTAATAACTAACATTAAAATTAATAAAATCATTAAACTTAATAAAAACATTAAAAAAAACTTTAAATATTAAAAAACATTAAACATAAGTAACATGAAACTTAATAAAAATATTAAATATAATAAAACCATTAAAAAACATTAAACTTAATAAGTAACATTAAACTTTATAAAAACATTAAACTTAACTAATATTAAACTTAATAACAACATTAAACTTAATAAAAACATTAAAAAACATTAAACATCAAAAAACATTAAAAAGCATTAAACTTAATAAGTAATATTAAATTTAATAAGTAACATTAAACTTAATAAAAACATTAAAAGGCATTAAACTTAATTAGTAACATCAAACTTAATAAAAACATTAAATTTAATAAGTAATATTAAAAAACATTAAAAAGCATTCATATATATTAAACTTAATAAGTAACATTAAAATTAATAAGTAACATTAAACTTAATACAGGAATATAAAAGATTGCAAAAAATTTCTCATGAAATGCATTAGAAATTCACATAAAAAATTAAATAAATAATTATATGAACAAGTGGTTATTTTACAAAACAATTCACTCAGTCAATTAGTCGTTCGTCGTAATAAGTCTGACTATAATTTTGATTTAAAGAATGGGATTCTGATTAAAAGAAAAATGGATTCATTAAAGCGAAAATGTATTGAAAGTTCTCTAATTTCGGAATCTTCTACAGTAAATTTACGTCCAGTTTCAAGCAACATGTGTTCTTGCCAAACAAAATTGCTACTAATACAAAGTGGGTTAATTAAAAACAACAAAAGCGAAAAGAAACTGAGGTAGATAGTCTAGGTTAAATATCGAGCCATAAACAGGCTTCCAAAATTTTTCTTCAAATGTTCAGCGACTCTGTATCTGTAATTTTTGTATATAAACGTTAGCCAGCGTTTCTC
>CAHIKZ030000948.1:617500-637500 GCA_903632075.3 Acanthosepion pharaonis
TCTAGCAAAATGCATTTCTTGACAATTGCTCTTCGATCGGGGTCTTCTGTGGTTATGTTCAAGAAGCAGAATTAAGCATATATCGGAATTTATTTATGTTTGGGGAACTGGAAGAGAATGTTAGCATTAATAAGGCATGATTCTCATGGGCGCGCATATGTACTAATAGGTACTCTTGCGAATCTGGTACAAGTGTCGGTATAATTAGATTACTTCTTTCAATTTCCCACTGGCACAATACTTATTTGGTTGAGCCATAGATAATTTCTGGGAACCAATTGTAATGAGAAATGTATCAACCTAACTTCCAATGGCAGTTCAGAATAAATTTGGAGTACACTAACATACGACAATGTTCAACGCAAAATGTCATGGATTGACAAGGATAAATCTCCGCTATCAACCACAAAAAATGTCTATGGAAGAAATGCAATGTTCTGCGTATCGTCAGGGTATTATTCATTCAGTGCTCTTGAAACACTAAATGCACATTTATACGTTCAGCAGCTGCAACGTGTCGATAAAGGTCTGCTCGAATAGCACCTTCCGTTCGCCAATAAGAAAAAACGTTTGCCTCCTCCATGACAATACATGTCTGCATGCAGCAAGAACAACACAGGAAAACATTGTGGAACTCGGTTGGTCTCTTCTACCGCCACACACACATTCGATATTTGTGTGTGTGTGGCGGTACCAACCGATCATTACCTTTCTCGATCGCAGCAAAACTATTTCTTTAATGAAATCCTGATTCAATAGTTCGTCAAAACCTTTTTCGAATTCAAACCTGCGGAATTATACTCAAAAGGAAGGTATCAAATAACTGCAGGTTAAGTGACAACAAGTCACTAAAAATAATGGAGAATAGATAATTGAATAAAATATAATCATATTTTATCTTTTGAAGAATAAATTTTATAAACATGAAAGTATTTATAGAAAAGGCACAAATAAGGCACAGATAAGCTACGTTTCTTACGTGCTAATGCCCTTGAGAAATGCATGAACTCTTTCTTCTCTCCCCTGAGATAGCAAGAGTGAATGAATCCTATTGCCTTGGGTGGTAACCAGTCTAGAAGAAGGACAACTCTGAATTCAAAACCTGGTGAGGTTCCTTCCACTCTCAGCTGTGGGTAAATAACATAACAGACTGCGACTTATAGCCTTGGTTGGCAACCATGCTAGGAAAAGGAAAACCAGCCTGAAGAGAGCTGGGATCCGTCAGGCTGTCTTGCCCAGGAAACAACACTGCTGTTGTAGCTGTAGTGCATGTGGTGCACCCACGACCCTAATGTGTTACGGTACTCGTGGTCGTTAAGTGTAACAAAGGGTAGGAAGTTGTGAAGAGCCATGATCGTCCATGTCCTAAAAGGACACAGCACATAAAAGAAGATCGCTTATGGATTTCATTGCTGAATGTCTTTTTATGCCTGTAAATGTTTTCTTTTATTATTATTATTATTATTATTATTATTATTATTATTATTGTGTCTCTGCCCTAACGTGTGTGCAGCACTTTGCAAGCGCATATGTGGATAGTATTCTTTTTTATCAAGGAATGCTTATATCTGTTCTATTTTATCGCTTCTGTTCTTACTTCTGGATCTGCTGATCCCGCCATAAAATAGTCGCTCGGCAAATAAGCGTGAGGTTTTAATGAATATTTATGGGCTTCACCTTCGTCTCTCGCCTGCCAAGATACCAGCCTGAATGTTAGCCGCCATCCTGAACAACCATTACCCGACCCCACCCGCTATACACTCCCATTATTTAATCTAACAGAGCTAGGCTCAATGGGACCTGCCGCTAAAACCTTGGAAATGAGCCCATACACAAGGACAGAGATACTCAACAAATCCGCCATTAATCGTAACATTCAGAACACTTTGCTAATGAAAGATATGTGTGTACATGCGCGCGTAGTCTTTCTTTATCTCTGGCCTTTTTGTATACATTTTAAAGTATTGAAAATATGGAATGGTTCAGTTGACCTGACTCAGACGGGAAATCATGTGGACTTTAATTCAATTTCAGCGTGAGTGTTTGTTGGGGGCTTGCTGCCATTTGTCTCTAGCTCCTTGTGTTCATGTTTTCCCCCTTTCTCCTTCTCATTACACATTTTCTGTTGTTTTTAATTTAAGTTAAATCTCCCGTAGACGCCTGAAGAGCGGGAGCGAAACCGGTTGCTTCGCTTTTAACATGTCTTGTAATATTAAGCTACACACTTTTATTTCTGTAATTAGATTTTGTACCTTAAAAAATATTTTCAAATATATATATATATATATATATGAAGAAATATAGTCTTAAGATGTACTATATTTATGGGATAAAGTGCTCAATATCAGAGCTAGAGCGTGTGTAAATATAAAAGTTAACATAGAGGCGACAGTCTGTTTCATGCTAGATGCAATCGTCAGGCCACGAGTGATGTTATTTGGTGGTTATTTTACCGAAAGTCGTTTATTTTTTTTTATTTATTTCTTACACACACACACACACATATATCTATATATAAGAAATAAAAAAGAAGCTATATATATATATATATATATATATATATATATATATATATATATATATATATATATATTGCTTCTAATGCTTTTATGCATTTTTTTTTAAATTACTGCGATAAAGCTCCTTCACAGAAAGAAAATAATTCACATAAAATAAACATATTTATTTTGGTGGAGTGATTTTGAAATATATATGAAATTTCCGGCGAGACATGGGAAACGCAGAACGACATGATATATGTAAATTCCTAGCTATCCGCTCTGTTATAATCGCCAAACTTCTTTTGCATGTTCCTTCAGGAAGTTGGTGACCATGGCTCTTCACAACTTCCATTTTTTGTGGTTCTAAGAGATTTCTGTGAAGAGCTTGTCCAGCAGACATATTTTGCTGTCTTATATCAATTTGCTTTCTTTCTGCATCACATTTTCCGTCATCTGTTACTACATCAACATAACTTGTTATACATCGGGATTGAAATTGTGATTAAACTGTACAATTTCATGTTTTTTCTCAGTTTTTGTTTGAGTACCTTCGATTACGTTGCTGTGTGTGTGTGTGAGTGCGCACGCGCGTGTAATTTTAAAATCAAATCTCTTGAAGAATGGCTCAGAGCATAGCCATGGTAAATGAACATCTAATATTAATATGAACATCTAATTTTATTTATTATTATGAATATATATAATTTTATTCATTACTATTAATATGCTATCTTTTTGATATCAAGCACTTTAATTACAAAAAACTGCTTGCCTTAAAACGTTATCCTCAAGAAATACACTGATCGACACTTTTCTTTTTTTCCTAGCAAAACACAATAATATATATATATATATATATATATATATATATATATATATATATATATATATATTAATTAAAGGAATGACAAAAAAGGAAACCTTTAACGTCAACGCGTTTCGTTCCTTGAGGAAGTTTATGAGGAGACTTTATTATACTTGCTCCTATAAAGTTACTGAAGGAACAAAAACGCGTTTATAGAGGTTTTCTTCTAGTGATTTCTTGTACTCATATTGGTCTTATAGAAACATTTATTTATGCCTGAATTTTTACACGCGCAAACGCAATGCGCACACACACAGGGATAGAGTCTCTGACGGATATCAAATCGGTCGAGTTTCGATCCCGGCTTGAAGCAATCGGATGTCTACTCACACTGATGATCTGTGATACACCGAAACAGTCTATGTGTATATAAATATATTGTCACATCAATATATATATATTGATGTGTCTTTGGGCAACACCCATTTTTCAAGCATCTTTCATTGAAAACAAGGAAAATATGATTAATCTTTTATTGAGTTTTTCCAGCACTATATACAGGAATTGTCGACAGTTTTTTCCAGCACTATATACAGGAATTGTCGACAATTGTTCCCTGTGATTTCGGCTCGTTCAATAGTCCGATTGCTTCAAGCCGAGATCGAAACCTGACCGATTTGGTATCCGTCAGAGATTCTACCATTAGGCTATCGTCACACGGTAGCGAGAAAGGAAAATTTTAACCTTTTCTATGCAAAATACGTCCGTGGCCCGGAGAGCTCGATTCAATTCGGTTGAAGAGCAATGCGTTAATAGCGGTATGAGCCACTGTTTTTTAAAATTGCCCTCTTCTCAAGAGAGCTCAACAGGAATTTCCCGGGGTGATGGGTATTTAGGTAGCATATTTTTCATTCAAACATGTTTGCTTAAATAATTTAGACATATCATGTCGATTTATTTTGATTGTGATCATTTCAAGTTCACGAATTAGTTTCTTGGTAGCCTTAGAAAATTGATTTTCTTTCAGATACTTTTTATTTTCCCAAGTATTTTCAATCTCATCTGAGACCATCTTTAGGGGTTAAATTGTCTGTAGATGTGTATACGTTTTCAGTAAATTCAAATCATTTCAACTGTTCGTTTCACTGCGTTATGCAGCGTTCTACATTTCAAAATTCACGTGTTTTTCCACAGTATAATGGAGCTAAATCTTTTCTTTTTTTAATTTATTTTTTGAATTTTAAAATCTAGAAAGCTGCACAACTAAATTATTTAACCAAACATGTTTGAATATATATATATATATATATATATATATATATATATATATAGAGAGAGAGAGAGAGAGAGAGAGAGAGAGAGAGAGGCCATACCACATAAAAACTTGTATTTTCATAAAGTAAAATATACGGTACCTTTGGTTGGAATGGTTAACATTCAAGATTTGCAGCTTATTAATATTCCAATGAAGTTGGTCCACAGTCTTTTCCTAACATTTACAGCTATGTACTAGGCTACTTATATGCGTAGCAAATGACCTACAATATACGAGGAGTAGTGTTGACGGGGATGTGCCAAAAAGTTTTCGACACGACGAAACCTGACCAAATGACTAAACATTTTTTTGACTTGGCTGTAACATCCATGATTGCAGCCTTCAAAGATTACTTTGTAAACACTTGTTGGTTTCGACGAGTCCGTAGATTCAAATTAGGAGATATAGAAGGCTACCCGTTGAGTTGAGGGGTGATGTTATCATGAAAAAAAAAATCCTGCGTCAAATGGCTCATATGAAATTGTGACGTCGTCCCCCGGTCGCAGCGCCAACTGTGACGTTCTATCCTGATCTACCACGGCGCCAGTTGTGACGTGGCCGTTCCAGGGTCCTATCCCGGCCACGACACCAGTTGTGACGTCCCTAAACAGCACCACCAGACGTCTTCGCCGCGGCGCCAGCTGTTCGCTCCTCGCTGCTCCGTCCGGGTGTCGCTGCTCCAAACGTGACGTTCGCCTGTCGCGTCAGTCGTTTTGTCTCGTACTGTGACGACCAACTGGCTTGGTATAGGTCGCGGCACCCAGATGTGACGTTCTAACCTTTTGGTGATTCGGGTGGGAATCTGGTTAGATTTGATATCAGCCACGCCGTTCCAACTCGCTTCCAACGCCTGGTTACCAAGGTAACTGCACTGATCTCCAGTCTGCCTACCCACGTTGTGAATTGATCTTAGACAGACGAGATCAAACAGGGGTTGGGGCCGTAATGCAAATTGAGTTCAACGGGGGATAATAACACAAATATGCATAAAAAAGAAAATAAAATGAAAACTCAAAAAGTTCAAAGTATCAAAGAAAAAGGTAACAAACTTTATGTCTAGTTGTTTGATACATAGGACTGCATCTATCTCCCGACCCGTTCTGTGGATTGTGATACGTCGCTTTCGCTAGGCAAGTTTTAACGCTTCAAGTTGTCTGCTCTCTAAGAAATTTGTGTTTCGGTGTGTCTTTGGACGAAAGTCGAAAAACTTATTTCTGTGGTCTGGTTCTAATTCGCTCTTCAAAATAATTGTTCTTGGTTGAAGAGGAGCCCAAAATTTTGCGTGAATCTTGGTCAGCTATCTTGGTCTATCATCTCTGCCGCCAGGGCCGAACGAACTGTCTTCTGCCCGTCAGGGTCCGAACTAACTCTCTTCTGCCCGCCAGGGTCTGAACTAACTTCTGCTCGCCAGGGTCCGAACTAACTCTCTTCTGCCCGCCAGGGTCCGAACTACTGGGCACTCATCTCTGCCGTCCGGGACTGAACTGTCTTCTGCCCGCCAGGGTCCGAACGAACTCTCTTCTGCCCGCCAGGGTCTGAACTATTGAGCATTCATCTCTGCCGTCCGGGACTGAACGAACTACTGGCCACTCATCTCAGCCGTCAGGGCTCGAACTGTCTTCTGCCCGTCAGGGTCCGAACTAACTCTCTTCTGCCCGCCAGGGTCTGAACTAACTTCTGCCCGCCAGGGTCCGAACTAACTCTCTTCTGCCCGCCAGGGTACGAACTAACTCTCTTCTGCCCGCCAGGGTCCGAACTACTGGGCACTCATCTCTGCCGTCCGGGACTGAACTGATTTCTGCCTGTTGGGGCCTCGTTTTTATTGACGCCGTCAAAAACCGGGTTGGGTCTGTTGGCGTCGGGGAGTTCCTCGATAATTCTAAATACATATCCACCTCTTTTATTTCTGGTTAGGGATTTTCCACTCTTTTCCATTTTTGATAACTTTTTTTTCACTCACCATGCTTCTGAGGGGCGTGAACTGCCCTCCCCACTTCTTCGTAGTGGTTTCTCATACTTATACTCTGGATGGGGGCGTCGACAGTCTTCTTCGTGCGTCACGTGATCACTCTCGGCCAATGAGGTCTTGGTCGGGTATCTTTCCTCCTCCTTCGTGCGTCATGTGATCACCACTTGACCAATGGCATCTTAGTCGGGCGTGAACAACCCACGGCTTTGTTTTGGAAAAGAAATACCTTGCTTAACTAAAAAAAATTAATTAAATCGCCGTTATCATGAACGGATAATATGACAACTCTTTGTTCAACACGTGGCGTTTGTCAAGCAGTTTATCGCCAATTCATCAGACAGCTGGTTTTCCGACATGGTCTCAGAAAAGAATTTTCTCCAAGTTTTCAGTCAGTCTGACGTCTCCAAGGCAGAAATAAAAACATTTCTTATTCCATTCATTTTCCTTCGGTTCATGTGTCTGATAACAAAATTTTATTATCGCAGGGCAAATGTTTTGTCGAAAAGAGCTTAATTAGCGAGACGCTTGTGTGGGATTTTAATTTTCCATATCCAGCTAGGGCTCCAAGCTACACCTGTGTTTTATCAATTATCAAAATCTAACGTTTTCAAGTGGACTTTCTTTGGCGAACATTTCTTGATAACACAATTCCATTCGTGCAGGCCAAGTGGGGAAATCGGTCAATGATTGCTAGCAGGTGGCCTTTAATTTTCATATCTGTCCAAAAGTCTTTTTTTTAGTCGCCTGTTTCTTGTCGTCACTTATCGAAATAACATTTTCGCTGGAATTTTTTCTTTTGGCTGGCGGCCTGTGTTTTCATAGTAAGATGCCTTCTCGTACCAATAGTTTAGATAACACTTCCCTACCCACTCAATCTTATTGTCATTGTAATGACACTCCTTTCGGCATTTGCCACTTATCCAAAATAACCCTTTTTTTATTGCCTCTTAAGCCGTGTGTGTGTGTGTGTGTTCGCCTATGATCCGTCTCGCATTACTTTTTCCTTCCTTTCTTCTTTTCTTTCCTTTTCCCTTTTTGCCTTTCTTTCTCTGCCTGGATGCATGGTGCTACAAAATGAAGTAAGATACTTTTGGAAAACATACGGCTACCACTCGATCCAGAGTTTGATCAACGTGGCGCTCAATTCGAGGCCAGCGGTGGCATTTAACCTGACGTTCTACAGGAAGAAATGAGGCGGCATGATATAGGCGACGGCTCACGAGCTCATGGAACAAATCAGACTGGGGTAGGTATTTAAAAATATATATTATACTTTGTTTTGCTATACGTGTTTCCGATCTCGCGACCTTCATCAGGCAAATAGTGGTTATTTCAACATATTATTAAAAGGAATTAATTTTCCTTGTGTTTTCGATGTTTAACCATTGTCTTTTGTCTGTGGTAGTAATCAAAATGTTTTTTCTTGAACTGGTGCAAGAAAAACATTTGGGTTACTACAACAGACAAAAGATAATGGTTAAACATCGAAAACATAAGGAAAATTAATTCCTTTTAATAATATGTGGAAATAATCACTCTTTGCCTGATCAAAGTCGCAAGACCGGAAACCCGTGTAGGAAAAATAGGGAAAATAAAGTATAATATATATTTTTTAAAAATCCACATTATAACCAAAAACGTTTGCGATTTCTCTCTTCTTTTTAATGTGTGTGTGTGTGTGTGTGTGTGTGTGTGTGTGTGTGTGTGTGTGTGTGTGTGTGTGTGTGCTACTATGCGTGCATGGAAATAATTTCACTCACTTTCAAATATACATGACGCAAAAATAAAGACTTATTCCCTGATACAAAACGGTTAATATGTGAAGTATTCTTCATAACCTTAAAACTTCTAGTTTTGAATATAGATGAACTCACATATTATTATTTATTTATAAAGAAATACATATGTATATCACATATGCACAAAGAGACGTGTGTGTGTGTGTGTGGCGGAAGTATGTATGTATAACATGGAAGTTATGTAGAGAGAATGGGTTTCAGATCAGCCCGCTATTGAATAGGAAATTTAAAAGAAAAATGTAAATGAGAAAATTTAAAAAATAAATAATCATAATAGATTTCTTCTGGCTAATAATAAATGAATAAAAATGTAGGGAAAATATGTGAACTCAAATTTTGATCGAAGATTAATTTGAAAATTAAGCTTGGATCCCCGCCGATTAATAGCATTTTCTTTTCTTCTCTCCAAATCCTGTCTCCCGGCGATGTCGGTTGTATTCATTCGCAATGGAGGGACGTGGATGTAGAGAGGATGTCATTTCCGGTTTAGCCGTACGCCATATTTGCACACAATCACTTACTGAAAATAGAAGATATTTATGCAATGCACTGTGACCAAGAGACAACGTAGGAAACTAAAGAAAAATTGGGGGAAAGAGTGATATATCGTTAGGAAAAAAAAGATGGCGGATAAAATATAAAATAAAACAAGAATTTGACAGGAAAGGTAACAGAAAGGTGTGTGTTGGGCAGTTACCTCCAGAGTGACGAAAGTAATTATGGTAATAATCGAAATTAGAAAGAAAGAAAGAAAGAAAGAAAGAAAGAAAGAAAGAAAGAAAGAAAAAAGAAAAACAGATTCGAACAAAAGACGTGATTAAAAAAAAGGTAGATAGATAGAGAGAGAGACAGACAGACAGACAGACAGACAGACAGACTGAGAAACAGAATGAAAAATGATTGGAAGAATAGGAGAAGAAAAAATTCTAGAAGAAAGAAAGAAAAAAAGAAAGAAAGAAAGAAAGAAAGAAAATAAAGATGAAGAAAAACAGATTCGAACAAAAGACGTGATTAAAAAAATAGATAGATAGATAGATAGATAGATAGATAGATAGATAGAATGAAAGAAAATGATTAGAAGAATAGGAGAAAAAACTTCTAAAAGAAATAAAGAAAGAAAGAAAGAAAGAAAGAAAGAAAGCAAGAAAGAAAAAAGAGGAAGAAGAAAAAGGAAAGCTAGAAAAACAAACAATCGTGTCAATATAGAGAATAATGTTAAAAAAAAGAAAAAGAATGAAATAGACGGAGATAATATTCATAGATGCAGAGAGTGGAATAGAAAGAGAAATTAAATGGCTAAGTAGAAGGATGTTACTTGAAAGTTTGGCGCAGCACAATCTTTCACCCAAATATTCATTATTTACTTTTGCACCAGGCTTAGATTCTGCATGCGGATAGATAAGAAATTCAGTAAATATTCAAAACAGGAAGAACAGTAAAACAAGCATTCGTTTTCTCACCGGAATTATTCAATCAATTTAAGGAGACGATCTTATGAGAACTCAAAAAATATCTACCAGAATGAATTCTCCATGGACATAATCTCAAAAGCATAAATCACTTTGTTCATGGTAAACTCAAAAAGAAAAACTGAAAGAACTCTTAAACAATGTAGTGAAAGAAGGCAAGAAAAAAGACTATGAAGTGTAAACAGACAGAATGAATAGTCGTCAGCAAAAGAGGCAACACAAAGTGTGAGCTATTTAGTGGGGACGTCAAAACACGCTGGTGTAGAAATTTAACTGTTTGGAAAGTGTTATAACTGACGATGGTAAAGTGGACACAGAAACCCTAAAACGTATAGAAATAACACAAAGATGCATTTCAAAACTTAAAGCAAATATACGAAAATATTACCTCGTAGAGAAAGAAGAGACTTGAACCGACAGAGTTATGGTTCTACTGACAAATGCTAAATGAGACCAATAAGGAAGTCTTCACGAAAATATGAATAACAAATAAACATACTTATTTATATTATTTGCATTGTTCAGACTGTTATCCTCATCTTTATTGCCATATTCACGACGTTTTGGACTTTTCTAATTGTATTAATATATTCCGTATATTGAGTCCGTACCGATCTTTCAATATCTGTCTATATTTCTGAGATGAGGTATTGTAACTATTTACATTATTTACATCGTTCGAACTGTTGACCTTAACTTTATTGTCATATTCATGAGGTTTTGGACTTTTCTAATTGTATCAACATTTTCCGTATATTGGGTCCGTAGCAATCCTTCATTATCTGTCTATATTTCTGAGATGAGATATTTACATTGTTCGGACTGTTGTCTTTATCTTTATTGTCATAATCACGACGTTTGTAATTTAAATAATTACAATACCTCATCTCAGAAATATAGATAGATAAGGAAGCATGCATTTTTAATCGATTCACCTCATAAAAGGCGATAATGCCACTATGGCGCAAGTGGGCTACTGGAAGTAAAAGAGAAGGAAATCACTTTCATTCTCTTCGTATTCCATTTAACAAAGTCAGCTGCTTTATGGAACTAACTCCTAAAAGGATGTTTCCCGAATCACTACAATCTTAACCTGTTCAAGTCTAGAGTTAACCGTTATATTCCCCATATTATTCTTAATAAATTAGTTTTTAAAAAGATCAGATGAAAAGAAAGATGAAAAATAAAGAAGAAATATCAAGGGGACAAATTAAAAGACGTAAAATGTCAAAGATAACTCCTTACAGTTAAGCAAAGAAGCGGGGACTGAAGACTAAGAAAAAATATATTTTTTTAAAAATAGATTACATAAAGAGCAAAAGAAGAAAAAGTAAATCCACAAGCAACAATGAAAGATATTAGTTGCCGTCATTCACAGAGAAAAAGATGACGATATAGAAATTATAAAGGCGATTCGCTGTAAGTTTAGCTAACCATTTCGACTGTATAGTAATGTCTTTATTTAATGAGTGTTCCACACGGGTGTTCTTGTTTGGTTTGGTTTGTTTTGGTTAACGGCATATCAATCCCTCATGGGTCATTTAATGCCGAAATTTAATTTTCTTGAGAGATTTGGTAATTTTATTTTTACTATTAAAATCTATTGCTGAAATTTATACTATAAAAATGTTATTTTTATACTTTCCTAGTGTTTTGACTCTATTTTGGGGGTTCACTATTTGCCCATAGCTCGAACCCTAAGAGGTTCTACGACCTCGGTTCAGGGTGGACCTGGAAACAAGAAAAAATTAGAAGGTGGTTCTACGCTCCTCAAAACCTCCCGATCAGAGCCCGGGTGTTGTCTATCGGTATGGCCTTCTACCAGACTCAACTAAGTTAATGCTGTAAGTAAAAAGATTATTTAATGACACGTCAAAAAAAGAAGTGAGAATTGGGAAAAAAAATCAAAGCACTTCGAGTAATGGTTGCTGAACCTTTCTAACAGTCCATCATTTCGATAATGCCCACACTTATAACCCTCTAATAAATAAAGCTAAGCTTTGCCCTCTCATATCCATGTCGAAATAGATATATCCATATCGAAATAGATATGAGAGAGTAAAAGCGTTGTTAAACGGCTTTAATAAGTACCTACCATTGGTATATATATTGATCCAACCATTAATGGCAAAAAAACTAAAGAATGGCTCGAGAGAAATCGAAAGAATATATAGAACACTCTAATGAAGTATAGAAATGTGTTGCATGCCTTCTCCCCGACTCTGAAAAGGAATGCTGGTGATTATTGCAAATGTATGTCTTTACTCCCAATCTACTTCGTCATGTTGCAAGAGATTGTCTTTTTCTTTCAAGTATCAAGGATTAAAACTGATTGGCTGTTAAAGGTTACATGACCAGCCAAGCGTAGTGCACACTAATTAAGGAAAAGGAAGGAAAGTTAACCCAACAGTTATATAAATGTCAATTTAGCTAAATCCAATTTATGTTAATTAATATATTTCAATATTTATCAATTTGACAGGGAGCTTTATTCTGATGAATTTCGAAGGAGCAAAATATTAAGATCAATTAATCTTCTATATGAATATATACAAAATTGGAGCTCATTTCTCTCACGAACTTTGGGGTTAAAAGTCCTAACTGTACTTTATAATAATTTGCGCAATAAAGGCTAAATATCTGTGTTATATATTATCGACTTCCATGCAATAGCACTTTTAAGGTTTAGCTAATTTGTATATTGTTTTTAAGAAAGTATATTTTATTAATTAACTGTCCTTCATTACTCTTCTTTTATTCAAGGTCTGTTTTCATTTTTATATCAAAAATAGTTCTGTTTGGGAATATTGTCTTATATAGTGCAGAAAAGTGTTCGAAATTTGCATTTTACTCTTTTTGGATTTCAATTTTTCACCATTATGTTTTCATTCGTGCAAATACATGTATTTTATTTCTATCAACACCTGTTAAATGTTATTTAGTTTCACCATTGTTCATTTGTTCAAAAATGGCTAAAATTCTGTTTAGCTATCTGAATAAATACAAATGTTTTCTTTTATGTTTAAGACCAATTTACGAATTAAATATTCATTTAAAATTTTTGTTTCAAATATTTCAAGTAGTGAATATATATTACTTTGCGAAACGATAGCGAACGAACGAAGCCTACTAGTTTAAAATAAATAGTAATTAACCAAATTGACCTTTATATGAAATATTTTATTTGCCTAAAAAAAGATGCAATTAAAAGGAAGTGAAAAGAAGAAAATGGAAAAGTGGGAAAGAAAAAAATAGAGAGAATGTTTAAAGGCAGAAAGAGAGATTAAGAAAAGAAATATCGTAACAAGTGAATGAAAAAGAAAAAAATGCAATTATAATATAAAGAAGAAAACTAAACAAATGTTTAAAAAAGAGAATGTAAAATGAAATCGAGGCAGTTGCTTTGACCTTCCGTTTCTATTCCGTTATTGTCATTCAACAATGATCAAATGAAAGAAGGAATGGATGCAAAAGACAAGAAATTGAATTGTCAGGAAATGGCATTCAGAGACAAATCAAAAGAAAAGTAGCGAGTGAAGGGCAAGAAAAAAGTGAGAGAGAAGTATGAAAATTGGTAGAATGTTACATGGAGAGTCGGCGAAAAAAAGTCTTCAGAAAGGGTGGAGAGGAAACAATACATCTCGAAATAATTGGGGAGGAATTTGTACAAAACTTAGCGATTATTTCCCCTGATAACTTCACCTCAATGAAATTAATCGTTGGAATATTTCTGCAATAACATAATTAAGCGCCTTAGCCACTTGCTTTTCAAGGTCTGAAGGAAGCAGACGACGAGGCAATAATGAATTTGTTTCCTTTGATGCTGCTTCTGCTGCTGCTGTTATTATTATTATCATCATCTTCCGTTTTCCTGATTTTCCGTTTGATACAATTCTTTATCACATCTTTTACCTGAGACCTGGAACAAAGGGGAGGTTCGTAGAAACTTATTCAGAGATTGAGATAAATGTTCTGAGTAATATGAACAATGTTTATAAAAGGAAATAATAAATATCGCATTGTACTTGATTGACATATTCTATAATCTTGTAAATAAACATTGCCGAGGGGGTTAAAAGTATAGCGGAGTCAAGGGAATAACCGTCTTTTGACACACCGTTTTTTGTGGGCAGGTTTTGAAGATTAATCAATGCCGAAATAATAATAATAATAATAATAATGATAATGGCGTTGTGTAATGATGGTTAGCAAGCTTGTTTCGCTATATCAATTACGACTGAAAAGTTAAGTTCGATCATCACTAGATGCACCATACTTCCGACCTTGTGTCACATCTAAGCCACGCTTAGAAAATAACTACTAAAAGTGCCTCCTTGCTATGGCAGTTCCTGCAGACTGCAATGTATCTTTGAAGCTTTTCAAAAAGATTGAGAAAATGAGTAATATGAACGATGTTCATGTGCAAAATATTTTGTATCTCAGATAGTGAGACATTTACGGTGATATTCTTAATGTATATAATATATTCATTTTAATCGTTCTTAGTGCTCCTATTATTATTGGAATAACGGTTTTGTTTAAATGCCACATTCTTCCAATTTTATTATTATTACTATTATTATTAAATGAGAGAGCAGCATGACCACAAAGTGACGCTATGCTAAAAAGTTACAAAGCCAAATATACCCTTCATGACACCAAGTCTGATAAGTGTATATCACGCACACGCATCACAGCCAAATGTGCGCTATATGGTGAGTTTAGAAATACCTTTAGATTGAGGGTGTTCCCATGTATTTAGACTTGACTCCCAAGTTGCTTTGGCTGTGTCTCATTTTTCAGTCTTACAAAAAATTTCTCGACAGCCGACCATGGTTCCCCCCCCCTCCAGTAGGGGACATGCCCAACTGACGAATGTCAAGCAAATAACAAGCATGTCTGTGGTACTGAACGAGATATTTACTGTTCAGATATTTACTTCATTCATCAAGACGTTTTAGATCAGAAGCCATGAGAGCCAGTAAGTTCTACATATATTATTATTATTTTTTTATTTCCTTTGATTTCTGGCGTTTACACATTTCTTTCCGGATCCCGCCCAAGGACCTAAGGTTAGAAATGGCATCATGACACTCTCCACTGACAAAAAAAAAATTACATAGATAAAGCCCTTCGTAAAGTGTGGGCTGTACTTGTGAGAACAATTTTTTTGTATCTCTTTGAGGCATAGACTTCCAGGAATCCCTTCAATTAGTCTACTGGAATCTTTTCCAACCAGTCCTAGGGCTCCAACTACAACAGGGATTGTTGATGTTCTCATGTGCCGCCTTTTTGAGATTTCTATTTCAAGGTCCTTGTATTTTAATAGCTTTTTGAAGGTCTTCAAAGATTCATTGCAGTCTGCAGGGACTGCCAATTCAATAAGGAGGCAATTTTAGTAGTTAATTTCTAAGTGTAGCTTAGATGATGTGGCACAAGGTCGGAAGTATGGGGCACATAGTGAGGATCGAACTCACTTTTCTCCTGACTGCTGTTTGATCTGGGTTTTCATTGGCACATGACTTTTTTCTTCGCTGCAGCCTTGGCTCTTTTGATTGCAATCTGGTCCTCTGTTGAAGGAGATTTCTTTTTGCGGGGCATAATGCTACCATATGCAACAGGCAACAATAAACTACAGAAGAACTCAAAATTGATCGCTCCATTAAATTATTGCATTAATATTTAAACTTACCTTTTAAAAGTGCAACGATAATTCTTCTGCCGCCACTTAATTTAAAGACAATTTGATGTGCGTAAGTCCTTACTTTCCGTACAAACAATTATTTTTTTTATTTTATGGGTGACTTTCGATGCATTTCGCAATCAATTTCAATTATTTCCAAATTTATTTCTAAGTAATTAAAAACTATCGTACAAAAAAATCGTCGCAAAAAATAACGTAAAAAAATCACCGAAAACAATCGCAGTAATGAAAATTGAAAATCCAAAATGTCAGGATTGCGGGTCCGGTTCCAGCCTGGAATGTATTTAATTTGCTCACAGAGTCAGCCTGATTTCAAAATGGTATGATATGTTGGGCTACGGCCTCTAGGAGTAAAATTGAAAAAGTGTGATACACTGACATTGGCATTTATTATATAGAAGATGAAATATTTAAAAGTTAGAGTTGTGTCCCTTTAATTGAAAAAGTGTGACACACTGACATTGGCATTTATATAGCGAAGAAAACGGCGACTTACCTCGTCAAACCAAGCGACAGCGCGTTGCGTGTATCCTACGACGGAAAATGTGGCGAAAAAGAAAATTACTTACCCCCAAAAAAAGAGCACGTATTCCGCATGACATGCTGAAGACGGAATATGTAAATTAAAAACAAGTCCGTCGCAGGAGTCGCTGTAAAAGTATTTTGATATGCAAAAATTGGGCGTCCTCTCCCAGTTGTCGACGAATGGAAAAAATGCTCGGCCGATAAAAGCAGTTGGTGTTCTTGAATCGAGGAGAAGTGGTCTATTTTGGCTACCGCATTTGTTGGAGAGTGAGTTATTACTCTGACTGGTTGCGTGCATTGTGATTTGTGAGATAGTAACTGCGAATCGGGTTTTCGGTATTTCTTTCTGCCTCCGATGTTCGAGTCTGAATTTAGTCATTTATTCTCTGCGTTGTGGAAATAATCTGCGACAAATATTTCCTTTGTAGTCCCAGATTGCTTACAATTTATTATATAGTAGATGAAATGTTTAAAAATTAGAGCTGTGTCCCTTTAATTGAAAAAAGTATGATACACTGATATTGCATTTATTATATAGATTATATTTTTAACTATTACAAGATTAAGGCGATTTGGCGTGATTAATGAGCTTTTCTTGTTCATAATTACTACTGAGTAATGAGTTTGAACCTCACTGGATGCTCCATACTTGTGGCCTTATGTCAACCTAAGTTTTATAAAAACAATTATTATGAGATAGAGGTAATATTACATTTAGTATTTATTAGAATCTGACATAAGTAATATCTAATATCATTAGAGATGAAATAACAGAATGTCTCCTAAATACTCTATGGCACTCGTCTCAGATCCACTAGCTGAGTTTAGTAATCCTTTTAAGCGGATGTTTTCAATTCCTTCCCGTGTTTCCAATTCTTCTAATCTTTTTACGATGTTCTTCGAGTATGTTTTACGCGCAGCTATAATATTCAGTAAAATAGTTAAGTTTATGTTCTGCAATATTTTTTAGTTTCCTCAGCAAGATTTCGATGTTTGTCTAGCTTTTCCTACTTTCACTTTCACTTTGGTCTGTTAGATTAGCTACTTCCACTCTCTCTCTGATTATTATGAGAAAATCAGATTTTCCCATCTAGTTTCAGTGATTCATCTGAATCTTAAGAATTCCATTTTTTTATATCCCCTTTGACAGTTTCTGATTTACACATATGATATTGGCCTATATAGTAAAAATCTAGCCATTTGCAAAATTCTTATGGGATTGCTGCTCCTATCCAATCATGTCTACTTTTGGACTAGTTTTGCTGCATCCACTCATTAGAAGACTGACTCTAATCAATATGTATGTAACTAGAAGGGAAAATAATGACATAATCAAGATGTTGACATTCCCCACTACTCTAAACAAAAGGTTAGGAAGGAAACTCCCATCAGTATTGGTGAACTTGAGAAGACTAATTTCTTGAAAATATTTTATAAACATTTTTTACTAAATGTTCACCTAATTCAAGGCCCAAGAGCCAATGAAGGTAGATGGTTAATAAATGCGGTTCTTGTATGGATGTAAGTAAGGATGTGTAGGATAGATAAAGGTTGACCCTAGATCTGAAGTGGTTAAAACTGACAGTAACGTTGGCGGCTGACGAATGTTTTCTGTATGGAAACGGTTAATCTCACCATTATTTCATGCATTTGTATGTTCATGTCGGAACTCGACTCACCGATGAACAATTCCGAGCTATTATCTATTACATCACACTCATATCTAAGCTTACAGCAGCTGGTATTCCCAAGCGGTCAGCCTTCTAGGTATTGACCAGGCTCGGCGTTGCTTAACTTCGATGATCGTATGCGAACTGACGTTCTAACGTGATATAGCCATAAGTTCAAGATGTCAAAAATGAAAATCCCGCATAACCAAACAAAACGTATAAAAAGTTCTCCACCGTATTAGAAATATATATATATATATATATATATATATATATATATATATATATATATATATATATATATATATATTATCAACAGACATACTGTTTCGCTGTATCAAAACTCATCAGTGTTACTAGACGTTCGGTTGCCTCTAGCTAGGATCGAAACCCGACTATATATATATAACGAAAACGTTAACGAAAAAAATTGAACATCTAACATGGGATGCTGTAAAGTGACAAAAAGTAATTTTTAGTGTTGAATGAAAGAGAATATGTAAGAAAACCAGTGGGAGAAAGGAACAAATCAAAATACACAACAAAGGCGGTAAACGTTGGTGGCGAACACATAATGATTTGGTGTTTCATCAAAAGTAATGGTAGAATAAAATTGGTAAAAATTTATTGTTGTAACCTCGGTAAGATTACTGAATAGAATAATCACACGAAGGTTGGTAATGAACAATAATACTTAGGACAACGAACAACACATATAAGATTCACAAGCGGAGCGTAGAAGTAGTCAACTGCTAGAAGTGAGTCAAGTGAATTCCACATTGAATCTTCGACTGCAGGATATCTACCAACCGCCCCATGCAGTCAGATGTGGCATAATGCCGAATTTAATGTGGGGTATCCGAGCCAGTAGGCTCGGCCAAAAATTCCCCGTGGACCCCGTACAAAACGGGGTCGAGTAGCTGTTTCCCGAGACGAGACTCTGCCCTTCGACATAGACTGGTCTGTGGATCCTCTCTGCCCGAAGGCAGAGAGTTTGACCAGCACAGCCGGAGACGAATCTCCAACTACAGACCAACAAACAGTATTTACTACTACTGTAGTTATATGAATGAGGACATACCCATTATCGTCCGTAGGTATGCTACAACATTTATGGAGACCTAGACAGCGGAATCTATATTAGTTTACTACAGTCTAATCTTCTGTCAGACTACGAAGGGGAAGAAAATATTCACCATAACGATAATCTTTGTCACGCATCACATGAAACAAAAAGGTTTCTTGTGGATGAAGACATTCAACATTTGGAAGACTGGCAAAATGTTCTGATCTAAATAGAATTGAATCATTGTGGTGGGAACTGAAGAAATAAATGCTCCAAAGTGAAACCCGCAATTCCCCTTGAGAAAATGTGGATCTTGTTCCATTCAATGCCACATTGAATGGGGCAATTATTCGAGCCAAAGGCAGCAACACTAATTGCTAACTTCCTAATTTGACGTTTTGTAAATTTCTGTAACAATAATGACCATTTTTGCAAAATAAAATTCCTTTTTAACTTTAGAGCTTAAAGTTAAAAATTTCGTCAGTGACCCAGTATTTTTGCATGTCTTTTCTTCAACACCATTATAATTAAGAAGCTTTATCATCCACCATACTGCATTAACGAAAATGCAATACTTTATTTTCTGGCGTTCTGAGATATTCAAATGTACTGAGAAAAGAATACTGCTAATCACTCTATATATAT
The DNA here is from genome assembly GCA_903632075.3 of Acanthosepion pharaonis. Lineage (NCBI taxonomy): Eukaryota > Metazoa > Mollusca > Cephalopoda > Sepiida > Sepiidae > Acanthosepion > Acanthosepion pharaonis. Next base: position 636,969 of record CAHIKZ030000948.1, read on the forward strand.
ATATATATAATGGATTCTCCCGTCGGTTTCGACGAATGAGGATCTGACAACTTAACCAATTGATTCGTTTATGAACTTTGTGCGATAATCTTAAGTGGCACTTAAAACCTGCTAATGATTTGCAAAGGAGGCCGCATATGGAGTAAGAGTGCGGAATTTGGGATGAGGTCACTGTTAGATTGGCTGACCTTTTAGATCTTGCTTTCGCTCTTTGAAAATGATTCAGACTAGCAGATTGATAACTGCCAAGTCCAGTAAATTGATTCCACATTGATCTCCACTCTACCTGTCCCAAGGTTAATCGCTCGAGTGTGTTATGAAGTATATTGGCAACTGACAAGTTGCTCTTCAGCTTATCGTTGTATTGAAGCCATGGGCATCCTACATTCTTGTAGACCTGATCTAACTGGCTGTACATTAGGATCTTGGGTATCCTGTCATCAGACATTCTGAAGACATGACCAGTCCACCACAACTGAGATTATATATATATATATATATATATATATTATAAATTTACCAATTTAAAAAT
>CAHIKZ030000948.1:642500-652500 GCA_903632075.3 Acanthosepion pharaonis
GTGTGTGTGTGTGTGTGTGTGTGTGTGTGTGTGTGTGTGTGTGTGTGTGTGTGTGTCGATGTTCGAGCCCACGTATATATGTTTTACTCTTACGCAGTTTATTTCATCTGATTAACTCTCGGTCAAACAAATCTATCTCTCTTTCGACGTTCAATTACCCAAAACTGTCTCCATCATCTTCTCTTTATCTCTCACTACCACCTGTTGATTCCTTATCCCACACCTACCTGCCGCATCCCGGCTTTCCATTACCCTGCGGCTGTGAAACCAACGCAGAGTTATTGATCTTCCCTTCGGAGACCACAATTGATTTAAACCAGTAACTAAATTACGATCGGAACGAAGAGCAGAGATGTCGAAGTGGGAGCGTGCTGGGAGAAGCGAAAGACGAACTGGGGGTCAAAAAGAGAAAGAGAGAGAGTGAACATTGAGGTTTCGTCCACATCAGTTGATCTGGTCCCTTGTCAAAGATAACGGCCAGAAAGCATGTTTACCGACAAACGCTGAAGAGAAAAAAATCCACTTATTGTATTTAAGAATACTTAATCGATATTCTATACCTGGTATCATTGATAGCGTTGCCTGCAAAAAGCAACTACATTTTTTCAAGATAAATAGTTTTGAAAGAATTCCTCATGCGCAAAAAACCTAACAATCTAAGCTCAAATATCTGGCAGTGGTTATTAACATTTTAATAGGATTCTGTTTTTTCAAATGCAGTTTTGAAAAAATTCTCATGCACAAAGAACTTAACAATCTAAGCTCAAATATCTGGCAGTGGTCATCAACTTTTTAATAGGCTTCCCGGAAGATTTTTCCAAGATAGATAGTTTTGAAACCATTCTCATGCGCAAAGAACCTAACAATCTAAGCTCAAATATCCAGCAGCGGTTATTAACTTTTTAATAGGATTCTCATTCTCTTTCACCCTCAGTAGCCCCTTGTGTCTTAGTGACACTATCGCCTTTTTTGAGTTGAATTGATTAAAAAAATTATTTTCATTTACTGCTACAAACGCTATATTTTATGGACCAAACATGTTTGAATAGAGATCCGATTCTTTTATTTTTGTTGGATTTTTTTTTCGTTTTGCTTTGGTTTTTTCAAACAGTGAAATGAAAGTCAACCAAGCTAAAAAACAGAACAGTCGTGCCAAAGAAAATGTGCCTCGCGTGAGGAGTCGAATGTTTATTCCCTTTTTCTCTCAAAGAAAACATTTATAAGCTAGCTGTGCCTTGCGCCACATATAATCATCATGAAAATGCATATAAATACGCAGTTAACTCCACAGACGAGAGCGGAAATTGAACTCGGCTTGCTTTTCACACACAGAGGGAAACATTTTGATTCGAATTATTGGTTTATTAAAACACGGACCCGGTACACAGAAATTTGCTAAGACTTCTTGTTCTCTCTCTCTCTCTCTCTCTCTTGTTCTCTCTCTCTCTCTCTCTCTCTATATATATATATATATATATATATATATATATATATATATATATATATATATAGGTGAAAATCCATGGGTAAGTAATCCAGGTAGATCTATCAATATAAAATATTAAAACTGATCCACAAAAGAGAGCTTATTCCCTTATATGCTCTATAATAAATATAGAGCATATAAGGGAATTACAAAAATGAAACCCAAATTACGCCATTCAGATGGTCATTTCGTCCCCTCGTGAGATATTCTCTGGGAACTTGTCAATGTAAACACATTTGTTAAGAATTTTTTAACTCCAATAATATTCCACCCCAACAATAATATATCTCGTAAGATCCGGAACATTTAAAAAAAAAAAAAAAAAAAAATATGAATATGAATAAAATAAAAATAAATATAATTCCAACACTTGAAAATAGTTTCGGCATGAAATCCTGAGTTGTGCAATTAATGTAAGATATTATGTATACTGCTTAATATATATATATGCACATATATTAAATAGCTCTTTTAATTTACATTTAGCACTGTTTTTATTACGCTATAGAGAATTTATATGTATTTGTATACGATCGCTCACTCGTGTACTTATCTATATTTACCAATTCGGTTATATATATCGGATGTCTAGCCACACTGAAGAGCTGTGATACAACAAAACACTTTGTCTGTAGATGACAACATATATATATATATATATATATATATATATATAATGGACTCTCTCGTCGGTTTCGACGTATGAGGATCTGCCAGCTTATTGATTCAGTTATGAAAGTTTATGCGATAATCTTAAGTGGCATTTAAGACCCGCTAGTGATTTACAAAGGAGTCTACATATGGAGTAGGTGTGAGAATTGTGAGATGAGATCACTGTTAGATTGGCTGACCTTTTAGATCTTGCTCTCGCTTCTTGAAGATGATTCAGACAAGCAGATTTAAAATTGCTGAGTCCACTAAAACACGTTGATTACGTTATATATATATATATATATATATATATATATATATGCGTGTGTGTGTGTGTGTGTGTGTACAAGCTTGAATTTCATTTATTCTGGTACATCTGGTCGAGATTCTTGACAAAATCCTAAGAAGTCTGTGGTATGTTATCAGTCCTGACCTGGTATTTCGGTTACAGTCACTTTCCCACGGGCGTAACGTAGCTACCCTGTGTCTTTTCTATAAATGGCAATTGTTCTGATGAACTTTCCTCTTTCGTACCCAGACCTCATGAATTTAAGCGTAGTACTGGATTCGCGTCTAGGTCTCATCCTTTTATTGTTGAAATACCTAGATGTAGCCGTAAGTTCTATGCTAATAGTTTCTTCTCTTGCACTTCTCGCCCGTGAAAATCTTTTCCGGCTTCTTACTTTCCAGTCAACTACGATCCTTAAAAATCTATTCAAGCATCAATCAGCATTTTTTATGCCTTTCTGAAAACTGTTCTTTTATTGTCCTTTCTCCGCAGCAAAGTTTTCTCATTTTCTTTCGCTCTCAGTACCCCATTCTTGCATCTTAGTGGCATTATATCCTTGCTTGATAAGAAATTATTTAAAAAATATCTTTTATTTTTTTTTTAATTTTTACTTATTGATATACTTTTCTTTCTTCTATCTACTATCTCTTCTCGCACCCCATCTTCCTCCCTACTCCAACCTCTTCCTCTTTATTATGTCTTTTCTTTATCTTATTGTCTCTCATATATATATATATATATATATATATATATATATATATATTCCTACATCATCTCACGTTCGTTACATTCACTTACGCGCAAATACACATGAGACAGGTTTCATTTCTTTCCTTCTCCCCTAGATAGGGGTTAAATAGTAGGACTTGCATCTGGAAATATTATACTTATTGTCAGAAGTTGTTAATACAGTATTTACTCACAAAATAAAGAATTATTCTTGCAATCCAAAATAAGTCTTGGCTTTAAATAACCTACAAAAGGTTGATAAATCATAAAAAGTTAATCAATTAATCCTTTCTAACTCTCTCTCTCTCTCTCTCTCTATCTCTCTGTTGATTTCTTCGCTTCTTTTTCTTTCTTTTTAATCTTCTCTCTCTATTACGTTTAATCTTATCATTCTCTCTCTTTCTCTCATTTTCTCTCTATAATCTTTAATATTTACTCACTACTTACACCTTTTAGCTCTCTTTTTGGTTTTTCTTCTTTTTCTTCTATCTGTCTGTCTTCCTCTTATCTTCTCTTTTATTTCTCTGTCTCTCCTCCTCTCCTTTCACTTTACTCAACCTTTCCCTATCTCTTTCCTCCACAGTCTCTCTGTTTCTCTTCACGCTTTCCCATCTTTATTGTTCTTTCTTGAATCCTTATACCAATGCTGGAATTGCCGTAATGGACAAGGCTTCTTTTTTCTTGAGTCGGAAAAAACCAGGCCATCTCCTCAAACGTAACAGCACAAAGAAACAAAGACTGAACGGTACAAAAGCATAAAACTATTATTTTAGCTTAACCATTTTACATTACTCCTCGCCAGTCATACTGAAAACAAATATTTTATTCTGCACCCTCTCTTTATCTGCCTTTATCTCTCTCACTTTCTCTCTGTCTGTAGTTTCATATAAATTAGATAGATGGATGGATAGATAGATAGATAGATATTAAAACAATGCGATATATATATATATTAATAAGCTTAGAGGGAGAGAGAAAAGGCTAAGATAGATAGATAGTGATTTTACAAGCGTAGCTTAAGTGTGGCACAAGGCCGAAAGCATGGGGCACCCAGTGAGGATCGAACTCATTACCCAGTAGTAATTGATCTAGGGAGACAAGCTTGCTAACCATTACACCACCTTGGGGTGCCGTATAGATAGATAGGTAGATAGATAAAATAATAAACATTTCCTTGTCCGTCATATATAAAGATAGATAGATAGATAGATAGATAGATAGATAGATAGATAGATAGATATTAAAAGACTGAGAATTATAGATATTAATAAACTTAGAAAAGACTGAGAAAGGAAGAAAGTATATGATAGATAGATAGATAGATAGATAGATAGATAGATAGATAGATAGATAGATAGATAGATATTAAAAGACTGAGAATTATAGATATTAATAAACTGAGAAAATACTGAGATAGAGAGAAAGGAAGAAAGTATATGATAGATAGATAGATAGATAGATAGATAGATAGATAGATAGATAGATAGATAGATAGATAGATAGATGTTAAAAGACTGTGATATATAGACTTAGAAATTAATAAATAACCTCTGATTGATAGAAAGAAGTGGAGGAAAGAGAGAAATGAACTAATAAATAAATGAGTAAACTAAAATACACAGTATAAAACAGAATAAAAGAATAGACAAAATATAGGAATGGATATATCGATCATACGAACGATGGCATTACTAGATAGATAAAGATAAATAAACATTGGAGTTTCTTATTTTAATTGACTTTGTGGTTTCCTCTTGTCAACATAAAATTCTAATTTACGTACCTGTTTCCTTTTGCTTACCCCATTTCTTTTTCATTCATTCTTTCTTTCTTTTCATTATCATTCCATTTCTTTTCTTTCTTTTTTCACTTTCCCCTTCTCCCACAAACATTCTTATCCGGTTGAACAATGAGACGCCATCAGTAAATCATACTACAATGGCGCCCCATCGATCTTCAATGCAAGTCCCATCGCTGCGCCAAACAAACAAAAACCTATCAATCCTAATGGGATGGGCAGCAGAAAAAAATATATATGTCCAACTTGGGGTTTGGGGCAAAGAATGAAAGAGCAAAACGCCCCACATATGTCCAAGAAACTCCATCTACACGTCAGCATTGTCATCCTAATACTAATAACAAGGTATTTTTTTTTTTTTTCTTTTTTGGTGGGAGAGAATTCTGGATGAAACCTCATTATTATTATTATTATTATTATTATTATTATTATTACAAGCTTTGGTAATGTGAATGGTGAGGTTCATCGTCTCCTTATAAGGAAACATTCGACATTCATTGAGCGAACATTTAACGTTACTGTAGGTAGAAATTTATAAGATTTTTTTCTAAGAACGGTTTTCTGGGAAAATAGGTTTATCACATCCACTAACTGTTATTGCTCTTTCTAGCAGTGATGGAGGTTTCTTTCGTAACCCTTTGTTTAGTGTACAATGTCAATATCCAACTGTAACACATTGTTCTTCTTAGCACAACACCTGGATCGATACACTTAATGAAGAAGCAAAAAAATAATAATAAAAAAGAACAGAAATTGTTTGGTGGAACTCTCCATCTTTCGGGAACACTGATGGCGATCTCAAATCTGTAGTCATTCTCCCACGCAGAATGACTGAGTGTGAAGAATGTGTACTCTACACATTCTTCAATTTACTGAGAGACAAAGAGATTTGGGGGGAGTTATTTCTTCTGTTTTTGTTTTTTGCTTGTTTAAAAACGTTCACCCAATACAAGGTCCAAGAGCCCCTCAAGGTAGAGAAGCGTGTGAAAAGAACGTAAAAAGTAGAAGTTGGAAATGAAGATTATGAGGATACGAAACTTGAAGAAGTTAAGATTGAAGTGTTCGGGAAAGGATACACGCGGAAATCTTTTGTTGTTTACTTTTTCACTGAAACATTATCAGTAAGCCTCGAAATGAAATGAAAAGAAAAGAAACTATTGCAATTTTACTAAGCGTAGCTCAAGGCCCCGAGGATAGAACAGACAGGATCAAATCCACTACTCGATAGTACTGATCAACCAGACTAGCTCGTTAACCATTACCCATCTCGCCGAACCCCTTAATACTCAGATTAGTTCTGGTAAAAGGTCACAAGTATGTAATATCTTCGAACCTATTTCTTAATATAAATTAACAACCTCATCTTGTTGATCAACCAGAAAAATTCGCCAACCTTTGCCCCACACCGAGGTATCCAGTCTTCATAATCTGTGATTAGCAAACTAATCTATCAAATTATTGGATAGCCTATCGAGTATGATAGCCGGCCATCTTCTATTTGCCGTGCCCCTTAAGGACGTGGACGATCATAACTCTTCACAACTGCCCGCCATTTGTAGCTCTCAGTAAAGTTTGTCTTCGCTATCTCTCCCAGTTCATGTTGTCCTAGCCATTTACAAACGCTCGTTAGGTATGTTATTCCCTATTTTCCTCTGTCACTCTTGCCTTCTATATATTATGTGAGAATCAAATTTTCTAAGTCCTCTTTCCTCATTATGTGTTCTAGAAGTTTCAACTGTCTCTTTTATCTGTTCCAAGATAACATGACGTAAGTATTAAGGTGTTCGGAAATTAATTACGTATTTCACGACTGTGAATTATGTGTCGACCAACAGACCAAAGCAGAACCAAGATTGAATGATACAAAACTGCACCTAGAATTATTTTCGCGTCTCCTCTGTTATACAGTGTGTCGTTTATTGCGTGTAAATTACTCTTTTTGGGTAATTTCACGTCTACTTATCATGTCTCAGTTGCGTCTCTGTCTTTGTGCAGAGTGCGCTCAGGGGCTTCTCTGTCAAAGGAAAGAGGGGAAACTGAGGAAAATAATACTGAGAGGTGCCCAGTCCTGGGGTACAGCTGCCCGAGGCCGCGCCCTCCCATTGCACAAGAGGGAGGAATCGGTGCTCGCACCGAGGCCAGCGCAACCGACGGGGTCTGAGGGGAATTTTTGTTCCTTTCCCGGGTGTACGCGCTCGGAGCCCCACCTAAAAATAGACCTTGTGTCACATCTCGTCCTAGTTGGGGGACAGAGTAAATACCGTGTGTCGTTTAATGTGCATATCAAAGTGCCTTTGTACCTTGTAGAATATGAAAAATATCGTCTATTACGAGATGCTGAAACAACCTTGTATTCCATAGTGTAATGGTTAACATTTCACTAAGAACGACAAAGGTTAAGAAACTGAGGAACTCTATGATTGTACGCGTCCTGAAGGGACACGCTACATAGAAGAATAAGGCTACTGCTTATATAGTGAGTTCGATGCTCGCTAAATCTCGCTCTTGTCTCATCAGATATAAGAACTAGTTGTAGTGAGCAATAGTTGTCGGTGTCTTATTTGTGCCAGAGATCCAGAGTTCAAACCGAGGTAAAAGCCAAGATTTTGAATTCTCCACCTACTTTTTCCATTTTTCTTTCTCCTTTCTCTCCAAGAACTCTCGCTACTCTTCTTCAATTTTTTACAACAATTTTCACTCTGTACAAGGCCCAGGAGCCACTCGATGTAGAGTGTTACAGCGTAAGAGGTAAGGGCTACCGTTTATAAATGATATATGGGGAAGATAACAGTTAACCCTAAAAATTTAGTGGTCAGAGAAGCATCATCTTGAAAGTCGGTTCCACAAATAGAGATTCGTGGGAAGATGCTGTTCGAATGGAACTTACTCCTCACTAATGGAATACGAAGGGAACGAGGGTAGTTCGCTACAATGTGCGTGTCATGGCGGGTTTAAGCTTGGAAGGTTAGTTCAAGTCTAGTGTTAACCGTTATCTTCCCCACATATCCCCATGAACCGTACCTCTTGCTCTGTAACTAGCTACCTCGAGTGGCTTTTGTGCCTTGTACAGAGGGCGCATCATCGTAAAAAGTCCTATATAATTTACTGAACTTAGTACAGCACGACGGCAAAAGTATGGGAAGGACACCAGGTGAGGATCGAACTTACTAAAAGGGTAATGAGGCCTCCTAGTTCTATAACATCAAATTGTCCTTCTTCAAGAGAACTGTTTTAAAACTTTCAGTTATTGATGCTTATGGCATAAAGCCACAAATATAAAGCACCGTGAGAATCTAACTATCTTCTACAAAAGTAATGCCACACTGTGTATGGTATTCTTCAAATCAAAGTTTTAGGTAACCATTACCACCTACGTCCTGAAGTAGACTGCTACCTTGGATATTTGAATCTTTGCATCATACCATCTCTGTCTTTGTTAGAATTACTATTAGAAAGTGTTATGTAAGACTCGCAATGACACCTGTAACCATTAAGTTTGTAAGGGCACCACATCTACAGCAATTAAAGAAACGATGGTGCGTTTATGGAAAGATAGTCTGACAGTGCCCATCCTATTCCCGTCAGAATTTAAATTCAGAGTTTGTTTTTTTTTTCTCCTAGACTGGTTAAACCCAAAGCAAGAAGGCTCAGTCTGTCTTGCTATTTAACTTCATAACTGAAGGAATATGGATTCGCATTTATGTTTTGTCAAAAAACATTAGCGCCTAGTGAACGAAACAAAATCAACCGGGAATTGAACACGGCTCGATGATTTTACTATCCGCGGGCCTCCTATATCCTATATACGACTGCGCATGATTTATTTTGATAAATAAATTTAAATTTATTAATCTATAAAAAAAATATGGTAATATGCCTCTTCGACTTTGGCCTAGTTTGTTGTTTATTTTCGTGATGTTGCGGAGTAGCTGAACACCCCCACATAATGGACTAGACTAAGACTATTTAAGCAGCAATCTCTCTTACTGAAGAAGAGGAGTTAACGATTACAATTAACTCTGCCTGTCGACTCTCTGTCTGGGCTGAAAGGAACCCAGATAAGGGGAGGTAGACAGCTACCCGACCCCGTGTATACGGGGTCTACGGGGAATTTTTGCCCGAGTCTACGGGCTCGGAACGCCCCACATAAAAACCGGCCTTGTGGGGCGAGGTTTCGAGTAAATACCGAGGAGTTAACGATTAACTGTTTATTACATTAGTTTGTGTTCTCAACCGTGTACCATATTATTCTCCGGAATAAACTGCTTCTTATTTTCTATATGTGTATCAAGCTTTCCTACTTACGACAAAACACGTGACAAAAAAAAATAACAATTCTAAAAATGAAATAAAAATAGCACTGATAAATATATTACTTTATTGTTACTGTTTGAAATAAATGGACAGAGGCAATATCTATATATATATAAAACAGAGGATGTCTGTGTGTCTGTCTGTCTGCGTGATACCTTTCCACTCGAGATCCATGCAACCGATTTTGACCAAACTTGGCTCGTGCATTGTACAGTGTAAGAGACGGGTTTTTAGCGTAAAAAATCGATAATTTTTAAAATATCAATAATCGATAAAGCCGATCAAATATTGATAAATTCAACTTTTTCCTCCGATTCCGTTCAAACTCGTAGGTTACTTACATCATGACTAGCTCAATGATACCTCATTTTTATTCCTACGCCACTGCGTTTAGCGAAAAAGCCGCGAGTAAACAAAAAATCGATTTCAACACAAATCGATTTCAACACAAATTTTAATCTAAAATCTCCCTCAATTTTCAAACAATCTAATATAAAATTCACTCAATTGTAGCCATTGTAGTTGATTGTTTAACAGTCATTTAATTTGATAATTGAGTTCACCCATATAATGAAATCCCGCGTAAATAGAGAAAAATGGCGATTTTTATTCGTTTCTTTCTTATTTTTGGTTGATCTTTCAACCAATTTTCATCAAACTTAGCAATTGCTTTATAAATGTATCCTCTTTTACATCCCTGGTAGCACAAAATTCAATTTCAAAAAACTTCAAA
>CAHIKZ030000948.1:657500-705000 GCA_903632075.3 Acanthosepion pharaonis
TGAGGCAGTACTAATGAAAATTGCTTAGCAGTACTCCAGCCACACCGCATTAAACAACCTGAGAACGGATAGTCAAAAATATATTATTTTTTTGCTTTAATTAATATCCAAATATCATACAGAGAAAGGAAGTGAAGTACTGAGCTCGAATGGTAGACAATGGGCTTGTAGGAAAATTAAATAATAATAATAATGGATCAAAAAAGGAAAAGAAATACTGGGTGTAACAGCAAAACTGTCCATCTCACAAAATATTTAATACATTTAACAGTAAACGAATTGAGTTTCTTTTTTTCATGTTTTCAGATAAAACGTTTAGCCATCTTGACATCATTTGTTGTAAGAATAACTTTGTGTTATTCAGCTTGAAAGAGAACAGGTTAAAATCGTTTGGTGTCAGACACACTGCCTTCTTAACTGAGCAATGGTGAGATGAAAAAGATCCTTCAGGCCTTCAGTCATGGTACCAAACATTCATACTCTGGCTTCCATCTTCAAAGTCCATTCAAGAGCCATCAAAGGAACGGGGAATAAGTTTAAAAAAGAGGGAATAGCAGAGAGGAAAACTGAATCTGGAGGTCACAACAGGAAGAGGGATCATCCTTTCAACTTAGAGCTAAAGGGATCAATTAGAAAAGATAAAACTTAATCCATAAGACGTTTGGCACGTGAGAGAGGAGTTTCATTTATGACAGTCCAAAGAGCAGTGAAAAAGACTTGAAATGAAATCGTACATGAAACCTGTGAGGCACCTTGTTACACAAGGACAGAAAGTTAGAGAGGGCGAAAATCATCTTGAATAAGTTAAAAATGGCCCTGGAATATATATATATATATATATATATATATATATATATATATATATATATATATATATTGTCACGTAGCAACGATTTCATTAACCATATAGGCGTTAGGCTAAAGTAAAATCTTAAATAAAGAGAAAATTAGTTAGATATAAAAGAAAGATAAATAAATAGATAAAAACAGAAATTTAATCCAATGCTTCCGATTCGCGAGCGAATATATTCTATGATCAGCCATACCCCCTCTTCTCTTCACAAATTCTTTTCTCCTTATCTCTCTTCCACCCGCCAGCCAAGGGCCCGTGAACTTAGAAGTGACCCGACGCGAGGATGACCTGGTTCTAAGATTTCGCGTTTGACCATGAGTAAACCCAGACACCATCAGGGTCTCATGCTGCGATTCACGTGATCGGGACATACGGAGCATGCGTTGAACTTTTGGCCATCACACAAACACTGCGTGATTTGCGCCCTATTCTCCTGCGTACCCGGTCAAGGACGAAGGGAACCCACGTGACTGTCTGTGGGGACAGCGAAAACCAAAGAAGGATTTTTCAGTTTCCCTCTGACCAGCGTCAGTTGAACATCGCTGGGCAAAAATCGTCAGACCGCCCACTGAGATGAGGAAGACCACGAAGTCTATCGACCAGTGATTGAACACTTGCGAAAAGAAGAAGAATCCAGGAACATTGTCGGCCGGCCAAGATACTGATTTATCATCAGAACTCTCGCTTCGGCGAATCAAAACTTTGTGAAGATACCAGCCCGACTGCAAGATAAGTTGGTTCTTTTGGCTCGATCTATTTTCATATATGTATGTATTCGCTCGCGCCTTCTATTCTTTACTGATGTCCTCCCCTTTGTTAAATGAATGTTCTTTTTTTTTCTTTCTTTGTTTCGCTATATATATATTTATAAATAAATGTTTAATTTTGAAAGCCATCGTCTTGTGTCTGTTCTTCGTTGATTCCCTTGTGTCGCTTCCATTTCTGAGTGAAGACCGAGAAAAAGAAACCACGTTTTCCTTTTTTTTTAGAACCCGTGGTACATCTATATGCTACAAGTTCGTAACATATAAAATTGGGGGCTCGTTCCGAGAATCTTTTCTCCCTGTTTTTTTCACTCAGTAAGAATCGCACAACTTCAGGGTATCGCCGAACTACAGGCCAAGATGTCGGTTATAGATAGTTTTCTCGCATCGCCCTCTATGGAAAAATTATGTAAGCTTAAGAAGGATGATATAGTTGAAATAGGGAAGGAATTAGAACTAGAGGTAACGAAGTCTATGAGAAAAATTCAGCTAGTCAGGATAGTCTGTGAGCATATGGTAGATAACGACGTTTTCGACGTAGAAGAATTAAGTAAATTATCACTAGACACGTCGGAACTTTCGCAGGCACAACTCGAGCTCGAGAAAGTGAAAATTGAGGCCGAGGCTAAGGTCAGAGCCGAAGCTGAAAGAGCAAAGGCTGAAATAGCAAAAGCTAGAATCGAGCAAGAAACTAGATTTCGGGAGTTAGACGAAAAGCGGGAACTTCACGAAGCTAGAAGTAGTGAGTTCGACTTAGCGAAGCAAGTCCGACTCGTACCGCAGTTTAACGAGGCTGACGTCGACAAATATTTTCGGCATTTCGAAAAGGTCGCCTCAAACCTAGCATGGCCCATAGAAACGTGGCCAATTTTACTGCAGACCGCACTAAAAGGCAAAGCTCAAGAAGTGTATGCCGCGCTCTCAGTAGCAGATTGCGGTGAATATAGCATTGTGAAATCGGCCATTTTAAAGTCGTATGAGCTTGTGCCGGAGGCATACCGGCAAAAATTTAGAGCCTGCCGAAAGGGAGACAAACAGACTTATGTAGAATTCTCTAGACAAAAAGAAACCTCTTTCGATAGATGGAGTTTATCGAAAACATCGAGTCAGATCACGATAGGCTAAGGCAAATGATACTGATAGAGGAGTTCAAAGAATGTGTCCCTGATAATTTGAAAACCTACCTCGATGAAAAAAAGGGTAGATACTTTATATGAGATGGCCACCCTCGCTGACGAATACGCGTTAACACATAAGCGGGGTACGTTCAATCATAACAACCCATCCGAATTTGGAAGCGGTCCACACCCAAGACGTGGATCTGGTTCTGGTCCGAATTCGAAGTTTGGTCGATCGGTTAGTTCAGGCCAACTCCCCAGTCCGAGAGATACCAAATCTCAAAATCCTAGTTCTCCGTCACCGGTTTATCGGCAGACGAATAGGAGAGAGAGGAAACTCCCGATGTGCCACTACTGCAATAAAGTAGGACACCTCGTGTCGAATTGTTGGACGAAGCGGAATGCCGAGTCCAGAGCCCTAAGTCAAGAGAGACCCCAAGGGCTAATTTCTTCCGACAGCGTTACCCTAAATAGGAAACCGAATGAAGATGTGAGGGAGGAGTATAGGCCATTTGTGTCTAATGGTGCTGTATCCCCCGTTGATAACCCCACGAAGAAGAAATCCGTGAAGATCTTGCGGGACACTGGGGCCACTCAGTCCCTGATTGTGGAGAGCTTCGTGCCGTGTGGATCGGATTCGGCCACTGGCGAATTTGTTATCATACAGGGTGTTAACAGCAACTTTGTTAGCGTTCCCCTTCATCGAATCCACCTCACGTCTGGGTTAGTTTCTGGCCCTGTCGAGTTCGGAGTAGTTCCTAGTTTGCCTATGAAAGGCATATCCATGCTGTTAGGAAACGAATTGGCGGGTGGTAGGGTGATACCCCACCCTAAAGTAGTTCCGAACCGGTTGCTTCGGTAGACACCGAAGATATCGAGGAAGAGAATCTCGATATATTTCCCTCGTGTGCAGTGACCAGAGCACAGGCCAGAAAGAAGGCCGATGAAAAGATAAACGAGATAATCGATAGGACAGAAGACGAAGTGATAGACCTATCGCAGACGTTTATAAATCCTGATGTGGGATTAAATTATCCTCCCGATAGTAACCCAACTGGAAATAGCGATGGTATTGTTGAGCCCGCTATGGACATTCCATTATCGAGGAGAGCACTTATAACAGAGCAGGGGAGTGATTCTGAGCTCACCCCACTCTTCCGTCACGTATTGCCCGAGGATGAGTTGGAGAAAGTTCCAACTGGATACTTTATTAAGAATGAGATACTAATGAGGAAGTGGAGACCCCCGCACATCTCCGCCTCAGAAGACTGGTCGACAGTCCACCAAATAGTACTCCCTAAACGGTACAGACCGGAGGTCATGAGGACAGCTCATGAGATCCCATTGGGGGGTCACCTTGGCGTTAACAAGACGCACGATAAGATCGTCAGATACTTTTACTGGCCGGGTATCCGAAGGACGTGTCTGAGCATTGCCGGACTTGCCACATCTGCCAGGTTGTAGGGAAGCCGAACCAGAAAATCCCCATCGCACCCCCTACATCCCATTCCTGCCTTCGAGGAGCCATTTTGTCGCATTATCGTAGACTGTGTTGGTCCGTTACCCAAAACTAAGTTAGGGAACCAATACCTGCTAACGATCATGTGCGCCTCGACCAGGTTTCCCGAAGCGATACCCATGAGAAATCTATCCGCCAGGAAAATAGTAAAGGCCCTTGTTAGCTTTTTTTTTTCACCATGGTCGGCTTACCCAGGGTGATACAGTCAGACCAGGGATCCAACTTCATGTCAGGGGTGTTTCAACAAGTTACGAGAAGTTTGGGTATAAAATCCATTAAGTCAAGCGCCTGTCACCCCAGTCCCAAGGTGCCTTGGAGAGGTTCCACTCCACCTTGAAGAGCATGATGAGAACATATTGCCTGGACCACCAACACGATTGGGACGAAGGTATCCCATTCCTAATGTTCGCCGCTCGCGAATCCGTACAGGAATCGTTGGGGTTCAGCCCATTTGAATTAATATTTGGGCATTCAGTCCGCGGTCCTTTAAAGGTACTGAGGGAAGGTTTGTTGCGGGAAGACCCAGTAACAGAAAATTTGCTGGAATATGTTTCACGTTTCCGAACCCGACTAGCAGAAGCATGTGAACTGGCCCGCGAGAACCTCCGGTCGGTTCAGCATAAAATGAAAGATCGATACGACCGAGACACAGTCGAACGAAATGTCGGGGATAAAGTACTAGTGTTATTACCCTTGCCCGGACATCCTCTCAAAGCTCGATTCCATGGCCCGTATGAAGTGGTCAGGAAGGCCGGTGACCTCAACTACGTCGTAAGAACCCCTGATCGCAGGAAGTCGACGCAGATGTGTCACATTAACATGCTTAAGCCTTACTATGAACGGGGAAAGACCGACCCTGTGTTAGTAATCAGTGGGCCTAACACTATGCCCGAGCCCACGGAGATCCGAGGAGAAGTTATGGAAAGGGGTGACCACCCCACCAAACTTTACAACTCTGAGGTACTAGCTGACCTAAGTGCGAAGCTGTCGCATTTAGCCCTTGAGGAGAGGAAGGATTTAGCCTCCCTTATCGAGGATTTCAGGGCCTGTTCCCTGACGTACCCAACCAAACCACCGTTACTTATCATGATGTGGAAGTAGGAGATGCCACCCCCATTAAACAGCATCCCTACCGAGTCAACCCACGGAAAGCCGAAATCCTACGTGGAGAAATAGCCTACATGCTAGAGAACGGCATTATCGAGCGTAGCCAAAGCAGTTGGTCCTCCCCCTGCGTGCTAGTGGACAAACCTGACGGCTCAGTTCGGTTTTGCACCGACTACCGAAAGGTGAACTTCGTCACTAAGACGGACTCGTACCCCATTCCCAGGATGGACGACTGTATTGATAAAGTAGGCAAGGCTACTTATATTACGAAGCTCGATTTGTTGAAGGGTTATTGGTGTGTGCCCCTAACCGAGCGCGCTAAAGGAGATATCTGCTTTCGCGACTCCGGATGGCCTGTATCAATACCGCGTGATGCCTTTTGGGATGATAAATTCCCAGGCCACCTTCCAGCGAATGATGAACCATTGCCTGCGAGATCTGGCTGGTGTAGAGACGTACATCGATGACATAGTCGTGTACAATAACACCTGGGCCGAACACATGATATCTCTACGAAAAGTCTTCGATCGGTTAAAGCATGCCAATCTCACCATTAACCTTGCGAAAAGTGATTTCTGCCAGGCAGAAGTGACGTATCTCGGACACGTTGTCGGCCATGGGCGGATAACTCCGATCGAGGCAAAAATACAAAGTATAGTTAAGTACCCAGCCCCGATCAATGTAAAAGGCCTGAGGAGATTTCTCGGAATGGCGGGTTACTATCGCAAGTTCTGTAAGAATTTCTCTGATATAGCCTCACCGCTTACCCAACTGTTGAGGAGGAAAGCCAAATTTGATTGGACACCCGACTGTCAGAGATCCTTTGATCAAATAAAAGCCCTATTGTGCTCAAACCCTGTCCTCAAAGCTCCTGAATTTACCCGACCGTTTAGGTTAGCTGTAGATGCAAGTGACCATGGCATTGGCGCAGTATTACTACAGACCGATGCAAATGGTATCGAACACCCGGTCAGTTATTTCTCAAAAAAATTCAACAATCACCAGAAAAATTACTCTACAGTAGAAAAGAAACTCTTGCCCTTTTTGTTAAGTTTACAACACTTCGAAGTGTATGTGTCTTCGTCCAGTCAGCCTACTTTAGTATATACTGACCATAACCCACTAACCTTCCTCAGGAAAATGAAGAATACGAACAGGCGACTACTGTGCTGGAGTTTAGCGTTACAAGAATACGATCTAACTATTCAGCACATAAGAGGCATCGACAACGTGTGTGCTGACGCCCTGTCCCGTATCTGATCGATAAGCCTTTGAGGATCAAACGGGGACGAAAACAATCTCTTTTTTTTTTTTTAGAAAACTGCCGTTAATGGCATTTTTTTTTTTTGGTAAGGGAGGTGTCACGTAGCAACGATTTCATTAACCATATAGGCGTTAGGCTAAAGTAAAATCTTAAATAAAGAGAAAATTAGTTAGATATAAAAGAAAGATAAATAAATAGATAAAAACAGAAATTTAATCCAATGCTTCCGATTCGCGAGCGAATATATTCTATGATCAGCCATACCCATCCTCTTCTCTTCACAAATTCTTTCTCTCCTTATCCTCTCTTCCACCCGCCAGCCAAGGGCCCGTGAACTTAGAAGTGACCCGACGCGAGGATGACCTGGTTCTAAGATTTCGCGTTTGACCATGAGTAAACTCCAGACACCATCAGGGTCTCATGCTGCGATTCACGTGATCGGGACATACGGAGCATGCGTTGAACTTTTGGCCATCACACAAACACTGCGTGATTTGCGCCCTATTCTCCTGCGTACCCGGTCAAGGACGAAGGGAACCCACGTGACTGTCTGTGGGGACAGCGAAAACCAAAGAAGGATTTTTCAGTTTCCCTCTGACCAGCGTCAGTTGAACATCGCTGGGCAAAAATCGTCAGACCGCCCACTGAGATGAGGAAGACCACGAAGTCTATCGACCAGTGATTGAACACTTGCGAAAAGAAGAAGAATCCAGGAACATTGTCGGCCGGCCAAGATACTGATTTATCATCAGAACTCTCGCTTCGGCGAATCAAAACTTTGTGAAGATACCAGCCCGACTGCAAGATAAGTTGGTTCTTTTGGCTCGATCTATTTTCATATATGTATGTATTCGCTCGCGCCTTCTATTCTTTACTGATGTCCTCCCCCTTTGTTAAATGAATGTTCTTTTTTTTTCTTTCTTTGTTTCGCTATATATATATTTATAAATAAATGTTTAATTTTGAAAGCCATCGTCTTGTGTCTGTTCTTCGTTGATTCCCTTGTGTCGCTTCCATTTCTGAGTGAAGACCGAGAAAAAGAAACCACGTTTTCCTTTTTTTTTTAGAACCCGTGGTTCATCTATATGCTACAAGTTCGTAACAATATATATATATGAACTTTATTTTAATCCTTCATGAGCTCCCGATCCTTAACTATGATCAATTAATGATGAACATATCATTTTCGTTTATGATCGATTTCATCTTGATTCTTTTGTAAAGCATGGAGAGTAATTATACATTCTTCTTGCTCAAAATAGAGTCCAATAGTGTTATAAAAATTTCGGTGAATTCCAGTAAGATATATTTAATAATTTCTAAGATACAACGTTTCAATGCTTAATCTAACAAATGGACAATTTTGCTTTTACACTATTTGAACAATTTTGCTGCTACACCCGGTACATTTTTCCATAGGAACTAAAAATTTTATTACCTCGCTTGGCTTCACCAAAAGCCCTTAGGTGGTATCTATGTAAGTCTATAAAAAAATGAACATAGAACGTAGACGGGGACGTCCCCTCTGGTACACATTCGTTTCCCCTTTCCACTAACGACTGAACTCTTTTTCAACTTTCGAGCTAATGGCGTTCGCACATATTTCCCCAAATCTTCGCCTATGTAGTAAATCAACATTTTCTTTGGTCATTCCAACTCAGCGCAAGTCTGACATGAGATTGACCGTTAGGACCATGCTTACCATGACTTTCCCGAATTTACTTCTTGACCAGAAAAAACTCTTATTCAATTTCCAATTCACGGCGTTCGCACGTATTTTACCAAAACTCCGCCGATGAATTGAGACAAGTTTTACTTTGGTCGTTCCAACACAGCGCAAGATTGACTTGAGCTCGATCATTATAATGATGCTTATCCTTACTTAACCTATTTTACTTCTGAACCAGAAAAAGAAAACGGACATACCCAAGAGTTATTGAGAACTTTGTTTCACTAGAGTTTAAATTTTTCTGAAGAAATGGATCATAGTTTAAACCCAAGTTTTTGTAAGCTTCTTCTTTAATTGTTTAATAGAGCATTAAATAAGTGTAAGGTCTCTATTCCTCCTCTGTTCAATCATTATCCTGTAATCATTCTCTGCTGATAAAGCTAAATACTCTGCCAGTAGATTCCTGTCAAACTCTACGCTTGACTCGTCCGTAATATCCCTGCCTAACTTATTCTCCTAGAATTGAGTCTCTGTTGAATTATATGCATATAACCCCTTCTATCGTTTCAGCGATCATCTTTAACCTAGATCCCCACAAGGCATATGGGACACGATAGGTATTACTGTAATAGTCATTAAAAAATGTGCTCCTGAACTGGTTCCTGTTCTCTCTAAACTGTATAATAAATGCCTTGCTGCCTCTTGCTTTCCTGCCTGCTGGAAGTCATCATGTTTTTAAGAACTCTGATGAAGCATCTGACCCTTTCAACTATCAGCCTATTATCTTTCTACCTCTTCTGGTGAAACTCCTAGAGGCCCTACTCAATGCTGAATTGGTTCATCATCTCACATCGCTGGGCTTTTTCTCAGACAAGCAATATAGTTTTCGTTTCTCCAGGTCAACTGCTGATGTACTGACGATATTTGCGGAAACAATTTATCATGTTCTAAATAAAAACGATGAAGTCCGGGCTGTTGCATTGGACATCTCGAAAGCCCTTGACAGGGTCTGGCATTCAGGTCTTCTGCCACGCTGAAAAGTTACGGTGTCTCCGGACATTTTCTTGGACTTATCCAGTCTTCACTATCAAATCTTGAAATGAGAGATATCACGAACGGCCACTTGTCTAGATCCTTTCGTACTAACGCAGATGTCTCCAGGGATCCATTCTTCGTGTTATGCTGTTTTTAATTTTCATTATTGACCTTCCTGATGACATCAGTTCTCAGTTTGGTATCTACGCAGACGACATAACAATTTACTCCTGCCTCGATATTAAAGCATAACATTCTTACAATGTCAAAATAGCAGACGATATCCCAAACGATCTCAATTCTGTTATTAACTGAGCAAAAGATGGCTTGTCAACTTTAACACCTCCAAAACTAAACTTCTCTCCATTAAACATCTAAGAGACCCCTTACTGCCTTCCATCGGCATGGCTGATGCTATCCTCCATGAAAGTGACTCGTTGCGCTTTCTCGAGGCCATGTTCTCTGCTCATATGAAATATAAAGACTATATTAAATCCACTGCTAGGTCAGTTGCTAAGAAAGTCGGTTCACTGTGTCGGATGTGACAGTTTTTCTCTCCAGAATCTATCTATATATATCTATAAGTCTACCATTCGTCCATGTTTAGAATATTGCTGTCACATATGGTCCGGTGCCCCTGCTATTTATCTTGAACACTACTTTGATAAGATTCAAAGAAGAATCTGCAATATTATTGGTACTGATCTGGCGTCTCAGCTCCAGAGACTTTGCCACCGCCGTAAAGGTTGTCTGTCTATGTTTATTCTATAAATACTTTCATGGTAATTGCCCGAATGAGCTCTTCACTATGGTACATAGTGTTTTTTAAATTAAGCACAGCACTAGACTGGTGTTTGAGATCTCATCAATTTACATTTGAGCTGGCAAGAGGTAGCCGTAAATTCTATGCTAGCAGTTTCTTCTCTTGCACTTTTCGCTTGAGGAACTCCCTTCCGGCTGCATGCTTTCCATGCTTTTAAATGCAATGCCAATCGCTATCTAGTGTCCTCCTTAATACTCTTTTCTCTTTCTGCTCATTATTAATATTTCTGTTCCTAATTCTTCCACGCTCTGTAACTTCTTGTGTTTTAGTCGCTGTACTGTCTTATTTGGTGTGTTTCCGATTTTTTTTTTAAATTGTTTACGTGTGAAGACTCACCCACCTAAAATACAGCAACATGTAACTTTTTAATTCTGTGGACTTCGTTTTATATAGTTCGATGGTTGGATGGCAATTGGTCTACCGGAGAAAGAAATGGCAATCTACTGAGGGGAAAATCTGCTTCGTCAGTCATATGCCGAAAGATACATGATCGCTATGGCACATAACTGACTGAATGGTGTAGTCAGTTATATTGTGTTGGTCTAGGGGAAATTCGCCAGTAGGGACCCCAACGCTGCCGCAACAAACCCAATCGATGACAGATAATTTTCTTCACGTTTTTTTAACTGCCATTATTTTCGGTAGGTATGTACCGTCTTTTGGAGGAAATGAAAGGAAGATGTAAAGAACGGATGTCAACAAGCCGGCCAATTAATCATGATTTTCTCTGCAGAAACCACATCACATGTGGGAGGAGAAAGCATAGACGAGTACCAGAGTGCTAGACATCTCTACTGTTGCAGCCGTACTGATGGATTTAACGCGTTTTTCGGTCTTAGATTTGTCATATCAAACATGTAAAAACAATGCATCGCTACCTAAGTTTGTAAAAAATGACCAAAGCGGCAGTCAAATTCGGTTCGTTTTACAGCAACCTTTTGCTTTGGCTGCTGTAAACAACTGCATTTGACTGCCGCTTTCGTCACCACTAAGTAGCTATCATGTGACCCATGTGACTTATCTCCACTAAAAGGAGATAGGTGCCTCCTGTATCCCGACAACACGGATATAAGTGTCTATATGCTTTAGAACAAAATAACTCACTTGTTATGTCTCATATTTAAAGCTGGCTTTTCCATTTACCGAGCTGTAATTTAAATTAAAAACTAACTTTATTGATCTTCAAGAACTTCTCAGAATTTGCTAAACAAACTTCAATTTCAACAAATACGAAACACACTTGTATTTGATAGTTTACTTATTTCTTAACTTGAATAAAAAATAAACAATAACTTTTCCATTCATTTGTGATAGAATATTATTATTACAATCTACATCACTATAAACGAAAAAAAAAAGAGAGAAGAAATAAAACCTTTGTAGACACGTCCAAGTGCCTCGTTATGATCAGGTTAGCAACCATTTAACGGAATCTTTTAAAAACTGACAGTGAAAACGAGGCTAGGGAATAATGGAGAAAAGATGACAGGATAAAGGTTTCCCAAAGCAATTATGGTGTCAAGTCACATGACGAGACGTTCGATGTGTCAAAACGGCCACAGAGTGTGTACCACCGAGATTGCAAACGGCGTGGGTTCAGGTTTCTCGCAAAGCTAATTCCTTTGTCATCAAAACGATGAAAGAAAAAAATGGCGTTGAAGCCTTCAAAAGGGACGTGAATGGCCGGCCATGAGAGAGTCAGTTGTCAGCAAGCGGTCTCCTCGAGCAAAACAATTCTTGAGATGGTCAGCGTAAACGGGCACGCTTGTGTCTACAGCATGCCTGCATGAACATATACGTATGTGTGTGTGTGTACGATCGTTTATGTATATATAGCAATTAATGGATTTCTTAATACACCTAGGGAAGAGAATACAGGTTCGATCCCTAATGAGAGAATTATTTTCTTTAATAAGACTTTCGATTATAAAGGAAGGTAGACGTTAATTTTATTGTTTGTAAATAAACAGGATGTCTGCCCAAACACATATACCCATTTCAATAGCAATATATATATATATATATATATATATATATATATATATATATATATATAGAGAGAGAGAGAGAGAGAGAGAGAGAGAGAGAGAATATTAGTGGTAAATATACTCATACATATGCAAAATATATAAATATATATCCATACATGCATACACACATATATATTTTGTATAAAAAAAATAAATCCAAGAGGATAGAATCCAGGTAGAACTCAATGTCCAGGACAGAGTAAGGATATAATAAAAAAGGCTTAAACACTAATATTCCATGGTCATAATTTATTCCATTGGAATCGTAAATACGATCCAATTCATGCCTTTTCATTTTATATTATATATATATATATATATATATATATATATATATAAAAGAGAGAGAAAAGAAAGAGAGAATAGCACACACTCGTGCAAATACTCAAACAACACACGCACGCACACACACACACACACACATATATATATATATATATATATATATATATATATATATATATAAACCTGTTTATTTTTAAAATTGGATCTATTTATGCTTGTTTGACTATGTGTTTGTGTGAACCAAAATGCGTACACTTGTACGTATGTGGGTCTATGCGTATGAGAGTGTCACCCCAAACAAAACACATTAGATCCCCCCATCGCCAAACAACCATAAATAAATCCAATTTAAAAAAAATATACCAGTTTGATGATCGCAAAAAGTGTGAAACCAAGGGTCTCAAACTTGTATCCATACAACTATATATATATATATATATATATATATATATATATATATATATATATATATATATATAATATCCCTACGCCGAAAGTACGACTCGCAGTTTCATGCCTGGTGCAATCAACAGGTACTAAAGATTATTATTTCTAGATCTCGAAATCCGTAATGATGTTTGGATGAATCATCATTGTTGTTAAATATTTAATTGCTGTATAATCTAATTTTGAATTTAAATTTTGACTCGGATTACACTTTAAAGTAGAAAATAAAAGTAGAAATTTAATGTTCATTTAAAAAATGACATTTACGCTCGCTGTTGTAGATATACTTTTGAAAATCAGTAGGTAAGTTTTTTTTGTTTAAAAATAGTGATAAAATTAATAAAAAAATAATAAAAGATTTGCAGTGATAAAATAATAATAATTGTATAATAATAAAAAAAAAGTAATATTGATAATAGTAATACTAAAAGAATTATGATGATATAGTAAAAATGGTAAAAATACTAAAAAAAAATGATACGTCATGGTAATAATAACATTAATAATATATATATATATATATATATATATATATATATATATATATATATATTAATAATAATAATAATAAAATTAATAACAAAAAATAGCGGCAGCAACACTAAAACCAGTATATAAGGCGTACGAGATCCAGAAATATTAACCAAACTGTGAAGAATGTTCAGTATCTGAAGATTGCATGAGTCATGAAACTCCGGGTCGTACTGTCGGCGTAGGGATATTATGTATTTTGTTAAAAATACATAATATACAAAAAATACATACTTAATAACTCTGTTATTTAGCATTGAGCACTGTTTTTCTTACACTAAAGGTTATATGCATGTATTTGCATGTGAACACTTACACTTACATTTATTTATATTTATTCATTTGATATATATATATATATATATATATATATATATATATATATATATATATATATATATATATTATTAAAATAATGAGAAAGAACACTAAGATTTATAATCCGGTGTTCTTATTAATTGTTTTTATTTTTTTAAAAAAGGACTCAATACAATTCCATAGAGCCTAAACATTATAGATTTACTAATTTAAAAATATGGTTCAATCGCTACACAGGAATTACCATGTTTCAAAAACAGAAACTGAACCTTAAATTTAATTATAGAATAAAATTTAAAATCTTTATCTATAATTTTTTTAACCCCCAATCAATTATATAATGCCACTGAGATGCAAGGGTTTACTGGGAGGAAGAAAACGAGAAGACTTTAGTGAGGGAAAGGACAATAAAAGAACAGGATGAAAGTTCCAGAGATGAGAACAGCGAGAAAAGAAACTGCAGAATTATTCAAAAAGAAAAAGCAGATTTGTAAAATTTAATAAAAAATAAATGCTAGGAGACAAAAATACATTTAACACGTAACTAGAAAGGAAGAGTTTCAAAGTTATTAAAATAAATGAAATATTTTTTCAGGCTTTGTTTAAATGCTTCTTTTGCTGTTTTTTTTTTCTTTCAGATTTTATGAATTTAAACTGTTATAATTTGTGCCAACACCACAAAAAAGTCCTTTTGTGTACTGCAATTTTGAAGTAAAACCTTAAAATAATAAGCTTTGTAACTTTTCCTATCCAGTCGTATATGGAATGCGTTTCTGTCTCTTAGCGTTTTTTTTTTATTAACTTTTCGAAATCTGCGATTTCTTTTTAATAACCCTGTATAGAACTTAAGGATACATCTCGCTAGACCCACTGGCCAATCAAGTAGTACGCTTAAATTCATGAGTGTCGAGGTATCAAGAAGAGCTCATTAGTACAACAACCGGGAAAATACTTATAGAAAAGACAGAGGAAGCCACATCACGGCGGTAGAATAGTCACTGAAGTCGAGATGCCAGGTCAGGACCGATAAAGTTACGGACTCCTGTTTGATTTTGTCGAGAAACTCGAGATATATAGCCAGAGCACCAGACCGGATATATAGCACCATATTCAATACACGGATGAATAGTAGACTTGTAAATGTGCATGTTATATATATGTAGATAGATAGATAGAGAGAGAGAGAGAGAGAGAGAGAGAGAGAGAGAGAGAGAGAAATAACTTGAGGCAGAGTATTACGAGAAAGGAGGGTTTCGTTGGTAACACAGAATAGAGTGATCAACTACGTGATACCTGTCCTCAGCGAATGTTGGACGGTCTTCTCAATGATGAAGACTCAAGGCAGCAGAGACGTGGTTCTACAGAAGGATGCCAAGGATACCATGGACCTAACATGTGAGCAACGATAAGGTTTTTGAGAGGTTCCTTTTTGTTTTTATTTTCACCAGAAATTAAAGCAAACATACGAACTGGTCAGCGTAAACGGGCACGCTTGTGTCTACAGCATGCCTGCATGAACATATACGTATGTGTGTGTGTACGATCGTTTATGTATATATAGCAATTAATGGATTTCTTAATACAACCTAGGAAGAGAATACAGGTTCGATCCCTAATGAGAGAATTATTTTCTTTTAATAAGACTTTCGATTATAAAGGAAGGTAGACGTTAATTTTATTGTTTGTAAATAAACAGGGATGTCTGCCCAAACACATATACCCATTTCAATAGCAATATATATATATATATATATATATATATATATATATATATATATATATAGAGAGAGAGAGAGAGAGAGAGAGAGAGAGAGAAGATTAGTGGTAAATATATAAAATACTCATACATATGCAAAATATAAAATATATATCCATACATGCATACACACACATATATATTTTGTATAAAAAAATAAATCCAAGAGGATAGAATCCAGGTAGAACTCAATGTCCAGGACAGAGTAAGGATATAATAAAAGGCTTAAACACTAATATTCCATGGTCATAATTTATTCCATTGGAATCGTAAATACGATCCAATTCATGCCTTTTTATATATATATATATATATATATATATATATATATATATAAAAGAGAGAGAAAGAGAAAGAGAGAATAGCACACACTCGTGCAAATACTCAAACATACACACGCACGCACACACACACACATATATATATATATATATATATATATATATATATATATATATAAACCTGTTTATTTTTAAAATTGGATCTATTTATGCTTGTTTGACTATGTGTTTGTGTGAACCAAATGCGTACACTTGTACGTATGTGGGTCTATGCGTATGAGAGTGTCACCCCAAACAAACACATTAGATCCCCCATCGCCAAACAACCATAAATAAATCCAATTTAAAAAAATATACCAGTTTGATGATCGCAAAAGTGTGAAACCAAGGTCTCAAACTTGTATCAACTATATATATATATATATATATATATATATATATATATATATATATATATATATATATACGTAATATCCCTACGCCGAAAGTACGACTCGCAGTTTCATGCCTGGTGCAATCAACAGGTACTAAAGATTATTATTTCTAGATCTCGCGAAATCCGTAATGATGTTTGGATGAATCATCATTGTTGTTAAATATTTAATTGCTGTATAATCTAATTTTGAATTTAAATTTTGACTCGGATTACACTTAAAGTAGAAAATAAAAAGTAGAAATTCTAATGTTCATTTAAAAAAATGACATTTACGCTCGCTGTTGTAGATATACTTTTGAAAATCAGTAGGTAAGTTTTTTTTTGTTTAAAAAATAGTGATAAAATTAATAAAAAAATAATAAAAAGATTTGCAGTGATAAAATAATAATAATTGTATAATAATAAAAAAAAAAGTAATATTGATAATAGTAATACTAAAAAGAATTATGATGATATAGTAAAAATGGTAAAAATACTAAAAAAAATGATACGTCATGGTAATAATAACATTAATATATATATATATATATATATATATATATATATATATATATATATATTAATAATAATAATAATAAAATTAATAACAAAAAAATAGCGGCAGCAACACTAAAACCAGTATATAAGGCGTACGAGATCCAGAAATATTAACCAAACTGTGAAGAATGTTCAGTATCTGAAGATTGCATGAGTCATGAAACTCCGGGTCGTACTGTCGGCGTAGGGATATTATGTATTTTTGTTAAAAATACATAATATACAAAAAAATACATACTTAATAACTCTGTTATTTAGCATTGAGCACTGTTTTTCTTACACTAAAGGTTATATGCATGTATTTGCATGTGAACACTTACACTTACATTTATTTATATTTATTCATTTGATATATATATATATATATATATATATATATATATATATATATATATATATATATATATTAAAATAATGAGAAAGAACACTAAGATTTATAATCCGGTGTTCTTATTAATTGTTTTTATTTTTTTAAAAAGGACTCAATACAATTCCATAGAGCCTAAAACATTATAGATTTACTAATTTAAAAATATGGTTCAATCGCTACACAGGAATTACCATGTTTCAAAAAACAGAAACTGAACCTTAAATTTAATTATAGAATAAAATTTAAAATCTTTATCTATAATTCTTTTAACCCCCAATCAATTATATAATGCCACTGAGATGCAAGGGTTTACTGGGAGTGGAAGAAAACGAGAAGACTTTAGTGAGGGGAAAGGACAATAAAAGAACAGGATGAAAGTTCCAGAGATGAGAACAGCGAGAAAAGAAACTGCAGAATTATTCAAAAAGAAAAAGCAGATTTGTAAAATTTAATAAAAATAAATGCTAGGAGACAAAAATACATTTAACACGTAACTAGAAAGGAAGAGTTTCAAAGTTATTAAAATAAATGAAATATTTTTCAGGCTTTGTTTAAATGCTTCTTTTTGCTGTTTTTTTCTTTCAGATTTTTATGAATTTAAACTGTTATAATTTGTGCCAACACCACAAAAAAGTCCTTTTGTGTACTGCAATTTGCGAAGTAAAACCTTAAAATAATAAGCTTTGTAACTTTTCCTATCCAGTCGTATATGGAATGCGTTTCTGTCTCTTAGCGTTTTTTTTTATTAACTTTTCGAAATCTGCGATTTCTTTTTTAATAACCCTGTATAGAACTTAAGGATACATCTCGCTAGACCCACTGGCCAATCAAGTAGTACGCTTAAATTCATGAGTGTCGAGGTATCAAGAAGAGCTCATTAGTACAACAACCGGGAAAATACTTATAGAAAAGACAGAGGGAAGCCACATCACGGCGGTAGAATAGTCACTGAAGTCGAGATGCCAGGTCAGGACCGATAAAGTTACGGACTCCTGTTTGGATTTTGTCGAGAAACTCGAGATATATAGCCAGAGCACCAGACCGGATATATAGCACCATATTCAATACACGGATGAATAGTAGACTTGTAAATGTGCATGTTATATATATGTAGATAGATAGATAGATAGATAGATAGAGAGAGAGAGAGAGAGAGAGAGAGAGAGAGAGAGAAATAACTTGAGGCAGAGTATTACGAGAAAGGAGGGTTTCGTTGGTAACACAGAATAGAGTGATCAACTACGTGATACCTGTCCTCAGCGAATGTTGGACGGTCTTCTCAATGATGAAGACTCAAGGCAGCAGAGACGTGGTTCTACAGAAGGATGCCAAGGATACCATGGACCTAACATGTGAGCAACGATAAGGTTTTGGAGAGGTTCCTTTTTGTTTTTATTTTCACCAGAAATTAAAGCAAACATACGAACTTTAAAACGGCTCATAATCAAACATAATAAACATTCATTGTCTATTATATTTAACAATATATGTTTAAATAATGATCTGCTGCCCCAATACACTAATTATATATATATATATATATATATATATATATATATATATATATATATATATATAATGTATAATGTATATATATATATATATATATATATATATATATATATTGATGATATTAGTGGTCAATACATATATATATATTATTCAAACATATTTGCTCTGAATTTACATTGAGCTCTCCGGATATCATCCTCTTTGGGTCCTCCCATACGGATTACCTAGTTTTGCATAAACTATATAATATATATATATATATATATATATATATATATATATATATATATATATATTGCATGCGCATATATCTTCTATTTGATATAATCAGTAAAAGAATATTGCATTTATTTGTGAAGCACCTTTGCGCATTTGTCTATTCATCTATTTAAACAGACACATACATACATGGATTCATATATATATATATATGTGTGTGTGTGTGTGTGTGTGTGTGTGTGTGTGTTTGTCTGTGTGTGTCTGTGTGTTTGTATGCGTGTTTATATTTACATAACTATATATTTTCTATGTATGCAACGACATACTTATATATGCATCCACATGCAAATAGAGAAATCCGTCAACTGACAAGAAAAGTGTTGCAGCGTAAATATTCCTTTCGAACGATCGAAACTTGATAATAGAACAAAAACAGTTCTATTATTTTAAAAAGATCCAGGTTCACCATTGTTCTGCGTCAAAATATATATTCGAACCAATCAGATTTTTTCTACGACTTTCTGTGTCTGAAATCCACTTCACCATTATATAAACAGCGAAAAAATGGATGACTATCAGCTGATTCTGCCCAAAACAGCTTTCGACCAGAGATCGCAGTTAGCTACAAATATAAACATCTGTACACACATACACGCATATAGGTCCATGCTGTCCAACCCACGAATAAATTCTCGTGTCAATTTCATTCAATGATTTGTATCGATGTTTCGCTATCTCCGCCAACGACTGATTGTGCGCACTAACATGAGATAGTTCTCACCAAAGAACTCGTCTTTGAATGGCCATATTTATTTTCCTCTGATTGTATGTAACACACCAGTCCGAGACTATTAGTATGATCCCTGATATCATGGCGAGGGTCCGTAGGTAGTGCCCTCCGATCTTTTGGTATGACATCCTCACGCTAGGCACACCAGCCTACCTTGCATGTTACCTTAGTACAACTGGGAAGCTGTCGTACCATGACTGAAAGATTTATACATAAGCAATTTTAAAGAAGGCTTTTCTCGTTCTCGCGTCAGATACAAACCTAGATTTTATAGCCTCACCATATGTTTTTTTTTCCTTCTAGACAGACTGCCTTCAGTTTGAGGAAATTCATCCACTCCATATGACGGACATACAACAATATTTTTTCATATTTAATACCATCTTCTTTACGCACGGGCTGGTGAGATTAACTTCTCTATCATATATATATTAACTACTTTATCATATATATATATATATATATATATATATATATATATATATATATATATATATATAGATAGATAGATAGAGAGAGAGAGATTCGGTTTATACGTTATTTTTATAGAGACAATTTATTTAAGTAAATGTTCTGTTTTTAATTAAACATTATTAATTACATTTTACCGGCCTGAAATTTTGAGAAATTTCGTAGAAATATGGGTTTTTCGACAGGGATCGAACCTGTATTCCTATACAGAAACCGTCATTTGACCAGACGTGCTGTACCATTCAGTAACAAAGAAACGTCTGGTTAGCAAAGTCCGAATTACTGTTTATAAACACACAATCTAAAAATCTCGATCGATCATTTCAGCTCACGAAACGTATCTTAACGTAAGCAATGACAACATATAATATGAAATGGATTAAGTCCGACAATTATTATTTTCTGTTTATACGTTATTTTATACATACAATTTATTAAAGTAAATTCTCTGTTTTTAATTAAACAGTATTAATTACATTCACCGACCTGAATGTTCGACAACGCATATTTTCTCCGAAATTTCTCGAACATTCATGCCGATAAATGTAAATAATGCAATATATATCCACCCAAATTCTAACCGCCCGACATCCTTAATAAAACATATACCCTACTTCACAGAATATGGAATTAGCAATAAATCTTCCAGTGAAGATGACTTTTAAAAATATAGTAAATTTTATAACACTGCCTTAAAAATAGTGGCTATAAGTGCCCTGACATCAAATATATTAAACATAACAGCGATAGTAAGAATAAAAATAGAAACAGAAAAATCTTTTGTTACACACCCTCATTTAACCATATGGTTAGTACAAAATTCGGGCAGAGGTTTCTCAATTTAATTGAGAAACACTTCCCTAGAAAAAAATCCACTTAGTAAGATTTTTAATAGAAATACACTAAAACTAAGCTATAGTTGTACAGATAATCTTGAAAAAAATTATTAAAAAACATAATAATAAAATTTTAAATCAATACAAAAACTTAAGTAATAATTGCCATTCCAAAGCAGCAAACGCCGATAATACCAACAAGTGTAATTATGTCCATTAAAAAATAGGTGTCAAACAGACTCCTTTGTTTACCTAAGCACTATTTCTACTATAGAAAAATCGAACAGTTAAAATGTTTTTTTAACGGGAGTACCAAGAATTCCTTTAAAACTAGATGGTATCAACATATATTATCTTTCACCAACAAAGCGTACAGAAATAGGATGTCTCTTTCTAAATATTTTGGAACTTAAAAGAACTTAACAAAACCCCTTCGCTAAAATGGAAAATGTTTTAAAAAAGTAGAACTTGTAAATCTTTAAATGAACCGTGTTTCCTGTGTTTACATGAAAAATTACAAATAATCAAATTTGGTGACAAAAATCTGTTAAACTAAAGGAGTGAATTAACCGTAAACTGCCGACACAGTATATCTTTTAACTTAAAATATAGTTTGATTTTTTTTAAGAAATAATTATGTATTGTTATTTTTATAGTCATAATTTATTAATAAATAATGGTCTACCCTCTACGGGTGATTACCTTATTTTGTTTATTCAGATTAAATATTGCTATGCATTGCCGTCTATTCAGTATTATTAACATCGTATATAGAAGTTTCATATTTTTAATTTTATCTACAGAAACCTCTAAGAAGCTTCCTGAATATAAAAAATAAACTTTTTTTGTTAACTTTACGTCAGATTAACCTACCCCTCCCTTAAACAAATAGAACATATTTGTAGACAATAACGATACATTTGTCGCTTCCATATTCTCCCCAACCATCAATGATGCCCATGTCTATGTGCCGGTTTATCGTGACATGAAAAAATAACTCAGCCACCTTCACCCTCTGACCTCGTTTTTCTATTTAGCGTAGATCTGATATTTAATTGGTTAACCGAGACATACGTACAAGTCTATTTTTAATTCTGACCTTATGCCACCCTTTAACTTTCAGAAAAAGGTAACGATTGGTTTTTAAATTTCCCTGAAAATTCATTTTGTCACCAGTTATCTACCATCGCCTGAGGAAATACAATCATAGTATTGATACATGAAAGCTTTTGTGTAATGATTTAAAAATGTTTTTATTATATTCTCTTATAATAAATAATAATATAATTATATATATATATATATATATATATATATATATATATATATATATATATATAATAAAAGAGTCAATCGGAACAACTGTTCTTAGCCGATGCGTTTCGTCGTCTGAGGGACTTTATCAAAGCAATGTTGAAGTGTCTTAAAGTTCATCAAAGGACAAAACGCGTCGGCTAAAAATATCTTTTCTTCTTGTCACTTTTTATTTTGTTCTTTTTTATATATATATATATATATATATATATATATATATATATATATATTATTATTATTATTATTATTATTATTATTGTTATTTTTAGTTGCTATCCTTGTTTTGTTTTAAGTGTTAAAATTAATAAAACCGGTTTAGATTGAGAAGTACAACTAAGGAAGGACTGCTCCTCCGACTGAAATCAAACCCGTACCCAGTTTCTTATCACTGAAACCGTTTCTATAGTTGAAACGTGACTTTACCAATATCAGCCTCCGTGGCTGTGTTCATAGAGCAATGTTTGAAATACTTATTTAAGGAATACAAATTTCTTGTTGCTACTTCTACGAATCTATATCTAGAAAATTCAGTTTCTGTGTTTGTGTGTGTGTGTGTCTTTGTGTTAGTGTATGTGCGTCTGTGAGCGAGTGTATATTAAAACGAAGGAAAGAAACAAATAAGTACACTGAATAAAAAGAAACAATTAAACGAAGGGAAAATAGAGATAAATGAAAACAATCTTTAGTGTGAAAGAGAAAATGGGTGGGTGAATTTGGAAACTAACCCGTCCCACCGCCTTTTGCTGTAGGTGTCTAGGCAGGCTCCTAATTTTATCCGTTTATTGCACTGAGAATCTTGTAATGTCTATCTATACAAAAGTCGATATCAGCAAAGCGAGTTCGAATTTCGGCTGAGACGTACTTCAGAGGAATGTCATTTAGAAACCATTTCTCTTTGTGTTTTGTTTCATCGCGAACTGTAAATATGTCTGTTGTAAATATCGAACTTTTCTGACTTTTATTTACTCAAACTAATACAAATTTGTCAAAAGGCTATTTTGTGAGCGTGACACTACCTGTTTAAAGGTGAAAATAGATGCCATTAAAACCTGTGTCAACTTGTCTCCAAAATACGATTAATGAGTATTTCGTGACTGGCTTGTTTCTCGCCATTCAACGAGGCGAAAGATAAATTATTGATGTTGTCACAAAAGGAATTTTTTCGTGAGTAATCAGTGGCTAATAAAACCGAATGCGTAATGGAGAGAGGACTGTAAGAACGGATTATTTAAAATATTACGAATCTGGCATAAGGCAAATTTAATCGAGCACTTATTAAAAATAAAACATGCAGCCAATAACATGACAGATTAACTCGCGTTCTGCTGCATATATACATATATATATTTATATATATATATATATATATATATATATATATATATATATATATATATATATTAGAAAAATCTATGACAAATTGGAAAAAGTTTTCGCGTGACTCGTTTCATCCTTTAGGACTGTATCGGACGGAAGATACAACTACGCATGCGCATGGAAGAGAGAGGACGCTGAAATTTTGAATTTAAATTAATTTATTTTTAAAATATGTGTTTTGGGTATATAATGTAGCTGATTTCATTTATTTTTTGTTGTTGTTGTTATTTATGCCTTTATCACTTTGTTATTAAATATTCCACATTGTGATAATAGAAGATCTGCCAAGAAAAGTAAAATGCTGTAAAAAATGTTCCCATATATATATATATTATATATATATATATATATATATATATATATATATATATATATATAAACAATATACATAATATCTTACTTTAATAGCATAAATCGGAGTTTCATGCCCAAGTGATGAAATTATATTTATTATTTATTTTATTTCTATTTATATATTTTTGGGGGCGACACAATTTTTGTTTTTTTTCTGGATCGCACGAGATATATTATTGTTGGGGTGGAATATTATTGGAGTTAAAAAATTTAAAAGAATTTTAGTTTAATTTTGAATTAGATTTTAAGCTTAGATTAACTGAAAACGGAAAATAGTGTTGGAAATAAAAAATAAAAATTCTAAATTACGGAGACGCTGGTTTTGAAAACGTAAATAAAAAAGAAATGGCGTTAGGAAATCAAGGTGGGTAACTCTATACTTTTTTTAAAATTGAAATAGTTACCGATACTTGTAATAGTAACCTAACTAGAATAATGATAGCAATAACAAAGTATGCCACAATAAAATAAAATAAAATAATATACAGTAATATACATAAAATAATATAGAATAGAATAAAATAATTTACTATAAAATATACAATAAAATAAGGCAAAATAAAATACTAGTAAAAAGAGTAATAATAATAGTGCTTATCAATGGAAAGAAAATAGTAAGAAAAATAAGAAAATTAAAATAAGAAAAATGAAGTGAAATAGAATAAGTGCCTTATATAGGAACATATAAATATAAATATGTAAATAAACATATAAATATAAAATGAAATAAACATATAAATATAAATATGTAAATGCTTTATAAATAGTAAATAAACATATAAATATAAATATGTAAATAAACATATAAATATAAATATGTAAATAAACAGGTTAAAATGTTGATTTTGAATTTTAAGTCCGGCGCATTTAAGACTGAAAAGAAGGTTGAAAATGAAAAATAAAAAAATGTAAGTTCTAATTTAGCGAGACGCTGGTATAACAATTAGAAATGGTGTTATAAAATCAAAGTGATTAACTAATTTTATCCGGGAATCAATAGAGTAATTAATAATAAAATTATTATCAATATTAATATTCCTAAAAAAAAGCCAAAGTATTGATAACAGTAATAATAAAATAATAAGATATGCGATTATGCTATTAATGCAAGATATTATGTATATTGCTTAATATAGATATATTAAATAGATCTGTTACTTTACATTGAGCACTATTTTTCTTAGACCATAAAGTATTTATATCTATTTGCATACGATCGCTCGCTCGTATACATACGTATATTTACCCCGACCCATATATATATATATATATATATATATATATATATATATATATATATATATATATATTTGTTGATAGATGTGAGTTTGTAAACAAACTCACATCTATCCAACCAAATATGTTAGCTCTATCTCTGATATTGAGCGCTTTTAATAAGTACCATATATAATATATAAATAATTATACATATATATATATTTATTTATATTTATATTCACTTTTTATATATATATATATATATATATATATATATATATATATATATATATATATATATATAACAGAATTTTTCTCTCGAGAAAGCTATTTTCATTTCAATATTTGATATTCTTTTTTAATTCCTTCTTTCCCACATTTAGAAAAATATCATCGAATGAATAAAGAAAAAACACACACACACACACACACACACACACACACACACACATACATATATATATATATATATATATATATATATATATATATATATATATATGAAAGTAAGTTTTTTTTATATATATCCTACACGGGTAAAAAATATAGGAAAAAGAAGTTTAAAATGTAACAAGTGTCTTTTAAGAATATTTATTTTGAGTAACTTTGCCAGTTTCGCAGTTCTATTATTTTTGAAAGTTAAATTGAGATGGAGAGACGTGTGGCTATGCCATGATCTGTTTTTCATCTCAGATCAAAACAGATCATTGCATAGCCACACGTATTAACTGATTTCTATAGAAATCTTTCTCTGTATAATTTAATTTTTAAGCAACTACCGTAACTCCCCATGTATAACACGCATTTTTTTCTAAAAAATAATAAGCAAAATTAAGGGTGCGTATCATAGCAACAAACAAATCTTTAAAAAATTGTCGTTTTATAGTTCGATTTCTGTTGAGAAATGACTACTCACCACAAACATACGACAATTTGACACTAACATTCGACGATTGCGACCCCATAAGGATGTCAAATAAAATCATATGTACCTAACAATACTTACAAATGTAAAATGAAATAAGAATTATCATAAAACTAAATTAGAATAATATTCTAAGTTTAAAACCATTTTTATAAGAGTATGACATGCTGGCCGTAATGAAATTGGAGAGGTACAATTTATAGGGTTTGACTATCAAACAAGAGGTGCGTATTATGCGTAAGTAGAAGCATTTTCCCACACTTTCAGCACAATTGTAGGTGTGCGTATTATGGATGAAGGCGTATTATACATGGGGAATGACGGTAATGGTTTTTATTCGACATTTTTTATTATTACTGTAAGTGTTACTTTTTAGTAGGTACAACTGTTTGAGTAGACAGAGTTGTTTTAAACAGTGAAATTAACGTCTACTTGCTTAGAGACTGAAAGTCTTGCTAAAGCAAATGCATCTTCCCATAATAATCAAATCTATGTTCCTTTTATAACTCAGGAAAATCACCTTCACGCCGGCTGTACCCTTCGCCATTAAGCTACGATAAGCTATTATAATAAAACAAGGTTCATTTAAGCTATTTAAGAAATGCATATATATCGTTAATAGGATTCGAACTTTGAAATATGTAATAAATAATCAAGCGTTGGATAAAGTGCATTATCAAAGGAAAAGAGTATGTTGAGATATGTCTATTGTTTAATATAAAACCATTACAGTTAATATAAATCTATTACAGTTATATACACATTTAATCATAGGCACACATTCACATACCTGTTTGTTCATATATAGATGAGCACACAACTATTATATATATATATATATATATATATATATATATATATATATATATATATATAATAGAAAGGCTTAAACACTAATATTCCCATATTTATTTCATTGGAATGTAAATATATATATATATGTGTGTGTGTGTGTGTGTGTATGTATGTGTATGTGTGTGTGTGTATGTGTGTGTGTGTGTGTGTGTGTGTGAAGAAATATAGTTTTAAGGTGTCCTATATTTATGGGATTAAGAGCTCAATAAAGAGATAGAGCGTATGTAAATATAAATATAAAAAGAGAACATTGAAGTCAACACACAGAGGCGACAGGCTCTTTCATGCTAGACACAATCGTCAGGCCGCATGACGAATTCGTCTAGCATGAAACAGCCTGTCGCCTCTGTGTGTTGACTTAAATGTTCTCTTTATATATATATATATATATATATATATATCATTTTTATGGATATGAGATTATGACACTGGGTTTCACGATTTTGCGATCATCAGACAAACTGGTTTATTTTTTTTTATTAAGTTCTATTTATGGTTGTTAGACTATGTTTGGTGGCTGGAGGGGAATCTACTTTTGTGTTTGTTTGAGTTGGTACTATCATACGCATAGACACATACATACAGTGTGTACATTTTAGTTCACACCAACTTCATCCATATAAGCAATTCGAGGCTAGGAGCATATACATATCCATGTATTCAGGCATACATTCATACGCATTTGTATCTTATCTTTTTATATATATATATATATATATATATATATATATATATATATATATATATATATATATATATATATACAGAAGTAGAGATTTTTTAAAGTGTGCTATATTTAGGGGATAAAATGCTCAATATCAGAGACAGAGCGTATGTAAATATGAATATAAAAGTGAACATTGAAATTGAAGTCAACTCTCAGAGGTGACTGGCTGTTTCATGCTAGACGCAATCGTCAGGCCGACGATTACGTCTAGCATGAAACAGCCTGTCGCTTCTGAGTGTTGACTTCAATGTTCACTGTTATTTATATATATATAAACTACTCGGAGTTTCATGTGCAGTGCAATCTTCAGGTGCTGAGTAGAAACTGATCATTACAGTCAGTCTATACCCAGCACCTGAAGACTGGGTTGTGCATGAAACTCTGAGTCGTGCTATCGGTAAGGAATAATATGTATATTTATTATATATATATATGTGTGTGTGTGTGTGTGTGTGTGTGCAGTGGCGTACTGGACAGGGTGTCAACTTGCCGGATGGCAAGTAGAACAGTGATGGAGTGTTATCAAATAAAAATGAAATAACGAAACAAACACAGTCAAATGTTTTAGTCATAAAAATGAGTAATAACTTTATAAAGTCATCTGCACACGATCAGTAATTGAAGTCCAATGTGAGATGACATTTTCAAAACTAAAGATCATAAAGACAAAGTTAAGAAATTCGCTTTCTGAGAAGAATTTTGAATCATATATGTTGCTATCCATTGAAAAGCAACTTTTCGATGAATTGGATGCAGAAGCAAATAATAGCAGATTCGAACAATCATCTCATGAATACAAACAATTGCTTTTAATATAGTCGACTGCATGTCATGCTGTATTTTGCTTTTCAACTATTTGTTAATTGTTCAGTAAACTATTTCAAAACATCAATCAATTTCTTAAAATAAAATAAAAATTCTCAAATGGATCCGAGCAAACTGAGATAGATAGATAATGAAGAGACTTAGATAGATAGATAGAGATAGATAGAGAGAGAGAGAGAGATACATGGATAGATAGATAATGAAGAGATTTAGATAGATAGATAGATAGATAGATAGATAGATAGATAGATAGAAGAGATAGATAATGAAGATAGATAGATAGATAGATAGATAGATGAAGAGATTTAGATAGATAGATAGATAGATAGATAGATAGATAGATAATGAAGAGATTTAGATAGATAGATAGATAGATAGATAGATAGATAGATAGATAGATAGATAATGAAGAGATTTAGATAGATAGATAGATAGATAGATAGATAGATAGATAGATAATGAAAAGATTTAGATAGATAGATAGATAGATAGATAATGAAGAGATTTACATATATAGATAGATAGATAGATAGATAGATAGATAGATAGATAATGAAGAGATTTACATAGATAGATAGATAGATAGATAGATAGATAGATAGATAGATAGATAGATAGATAGATAGATAGGATAAAATAATAGGGCAAAATGCGAGAAGTAATTCTAATATAGAAAGCTGGAATTTTATTTCAAATCGTGGTACATAAAGACATAAAACATATTTAACAAAAAATATGTCAAAATAAACTCAACATGAGACCAAATGTGCGTGTCCTCTTGCGTGCATGCGTGGGTTCGATTAGATAGTGGGTCCAAGTTCAATACCACCCCCTAACTGATCCATCGTATGGACTGAGCAACATAACAAGCCCTGACGTGTCGACTTCAATCAGAACTCAGTCTCTATTGTACGTTGGTTGGACCTCCTTCATCTCTCGGCTATAAATCAGACAAAAGTTGTTGGAACTGCGGTCTCAGGAAGGGCAAATGCAAGGTTTCGTGCGATTTAATGAGATTTTATCACACTATACTCTCATTAGGGGCCATGTCAATACTTCTTCCCGTCATTTCAAAAGAACGCAGGTTTATCTATCAAAGACGCACGTTGGCAGAATGGCACACACACACACACACACACACACACACACAGTGGTTCACCCAAATAGATGGATCGGTGGCAGACTGATAGACAGTCTGGTGCATTTTAAGGTACTCAGTGAAAATCGAACTCACTAAATTATGTTCAGTCAGAGTAGCTGATATATCATGAGTCTTTATAGCAATATATGTTTCTGTGTATTTGTGTGCGTCTCTCTCTCTCTCTCTCTCTCTCTCTCTCTCTCTATATATATATATATATATATATATATATATATATAAAACCTACTACTGTATAGAGAAAATAAGATTTGGAAAAACACCCAATATTTATATGTAATATTTATAATACATGTATTTTTACAGAGAAATATTAAAATTAAAATTGTTTTACTTAAAAGTGGGTTTTCAGAAATAATTGTTTTACTTCAACAGGTTTCACTTTTAGCTTTTCAAAAAGTTTGTAAATGTTTATATTTCCACGTGTTGACACTTGTGCCTTAAACAAACGAAAAAAACTCTAGGAGCGTAATCCATAATTTTGAGAATGCAGATATAGAAATATATGTAGTACGTTTTTCCATTTATCATTAATAAATATAGTTTTTACTTAATAACAATATCATCTACCAGCTACAAATTAATACAGAATTTTAAATGATTTAAAACTTTATAAATTATTTTAATTAAAATAAAAATTAAAAACAGTTCTTATAAAAATCTATTACTTAAAGTAATAGTGTCCATAATATATCCTATTCAAAAAAGTAATTTAATGGTTTTCTAATTAAATAATTTCTCAGTTTTATTGCGTTTTTTTTTTATAAGGTTGAGATCATAGACAAAGAACACCATTGGAAAATTCGTAAACTTAAGGAATCAGCCCATATGCTAGGCCACAAAAATCTCCTGAGCCGACCAAGCATAGAAATAAATATAATATGGGAACCAGTAATAAGGAGTGCCAGAGAAAAGCAATGACAACAATATGAGCTCTGGTAAAAACATGCAATGATAACAGCAAAAATTGCAATATGAGCACTGGTAAAAAAAAAAATGATTGCTGTAGATATTAGGTTTATAATACCGAGAAATTCATACACAGATGTCCGCAAGGCACAGTGGATAAAAGGCTTTAGTTAGATCCAGTGACAGACCCAAAGAATGTGAGTTCTATAACTGGTTAAGGCGGTGGAGAACTTGGAGAGGGGGAAATAACAGGAGATAACTGATAATTGACATCCATTAGACATGGCACGAGGAATTAGAACAGTCTACCCCAGTGAGCGAAATAAAGGTTTCGGTTCGACATTCCAACCACCTGAAGAAGGCCGGAACGTACAACGGCCGA
Source organism: Acanthosepion pharaonis (assembly GCA_903632075.3). NCBI lineage: Eukaryota > Metazoa > Mollusca > Cephalopoda > Sepiida > Sepiidae > Acanthosepion > Acanthosepion pharaonis. The sequence goes on from CAHIKZ030000948.1 coordinate 688,517, forward strand.
AACGTTGTAATAAATATGGCGACAAAGATGAGGACAATAGTCCGAATAATTTAAATAGTGTACATAATACCTCATCTCAGAAATATAGACAGATACTGAAGGGCCGAAACGTTGCAATAAATATGGCGACAAAGATGAGGACAATAGTCCGAATAATGTAAATAGTGTACATAATACCTCATCTCAGAAATATAGACAGATACTGAAGGGCCGAAACGTTGCAATAAATATGGCGACAAAGATGAGAACAATAGTCCGAATAATGTAAATAGTGTACATAATACCACATCTCAGAAATATAGACAGATACTGAAGGGCTGAAACGTTGTAATAAATATGGCGACAAAGATGAGGACAATAGTGCGAATAATGTAAATAGTGTACATAATACCTCATCTCAGAAATATAGACAGATACTGAAGGACTGAAACGTTGTAATAAATATGGCAACTAAGATGAGGACAATAGTCCGAATAATGTAAATAGTGTACATAATACCTCATCTCAGAAATATAGACAGATAGTAAGCCAATAGTTGTTGTCTTGTATGACAATGCTATCTGAATGTGACCTCTTTCACCTTCTTTACGGGATATGTATAGACGGCCTGCATCAACCTTTGAATGATGCATATTATACTTAGAAAGAAGCTTTCTTGACTTAGAATCCATTCATCTGATGTCATTTAAGGTTCAGTTGAAGATGTTGAAACTATATTGAACCACTGGGATCGGAAGGCTATTAATGGCCATAATTCTGTTTTGAGAGTTCAATTCAGTTCTTAATATCAGTCGTACTCTTTTCGCACTATTTCTTTTATTTTTATGGTGATTTATTCCACCCACATTTACACCGAGGTACTTATAAGCATTTTCTTGCTCTAAATCTTAGATTGTTAGCCCAAGGTTTAAGCTAATAGAGGAAGTTTGTTGTAGTAATTCTCGTAAAATTGTGACTCAAGTATATTTATCCAAACCGAATTCTATTCCAATATCATCACTGAAACATTTTACTGTTTTCAAGAGACCTTCCAACTCACTGTCATTTCTATCATATAACTTTAAGTCATCCATGTAAAATAGATGGTTTATTTTCTTTTGAAATATCTTATAGCCATATTCCGTTCTGTTAAGTTCGCTGGTTAATGCTATTAGGGATTTACAAAATAGTAAGTGAGACAAAGAGTCCCTTTGAAATATTCTTCTGTTGGTGTTTATTTCACCACACTTATAGATTCCATTTACATCATTGAGGGGAAGTGTTGTTTTTCATATCGACATACATCTTTTGATGAAATTGACGATGACGAGCGATACCTTGTATATATTTATGATCCAGGAATCAGGTACCCTATCGAATGTTTTAAAGTAATCTATCCAGGCTGTACTGAGATTTTTCTTTGTATTGAAGCAGTTTTCCAAGATCATCTTATTGATAAGTAATTGGTCTTTACATCTATAAGAGCCTCGCTTACATCATTTTCGTTCAAGATTTAGTCATTTTTTCCTAAGAAGGAATATGACTGTTTTGTCAGAATAAACGTCAACAGTTTGTAAATAGTAGGGAATCATGTAATTGGTCTGTAGTTTTTTTTTTTGGTGGGGGGGCATCTGAGTCATTATTCTTGGATAATGGTTAAATTGTTAAAGTTGATTCCATTGGTTATTCATGCCGGAGGTTTAGTGGGATCATTGACCATTTCTTAAAGTTATTTGGATAATTTTTGTGTGCTGTATTTAGATAATAAAGACAAAAGTTAGGAATTTTATCTATTCCAGGAGATATCTAGTTGTGTTTTTTTCAGTCTTCTGTGATTCACGTTCATTTTTGTTCTGGTTTATTTTTCATACGTTCTACCTCTTGCGTAATCAAATCGCCTTCTTTTTTGTGTTCTTTAGGGCAATCCATATTTTTTCAAAGAACTGTATAACCTCTTCCTTTGCTAGGGGTGGGGGGATCACTTCAGTTTTTTATTTGCCTATTTCTTTGTAAAATATCTTCGCATCGGTTTGAAAGATTGTGTTCTGTCTGTAGAATCTTGATCTTTTTTCATAGCGCCTGATTTGGTTCTTTGAGCCTTTAATTGTATTTTTTGCTTTAATTTTTCTTTAGCTGATAGGACTTCATTTTCATTGCTAATCTTGTTATTTCTTTTGACTTTTCTGTCTTTTCTAGTCTTTACATTTATTCCTCTTGTCAGTTCATCGAGTATTGATAATTCACTACTAAATTGTTCAATTTCTTTCTCTATTTTTCTTTTCCAATGTGGATCTTTAGGTCTGTGAGACTGACTTTTTTGTACTTTGATGTTTAATTTTTTTAGTTGCTGCTATTATTGATGCATAGATTGCTTCCTTGAGACTTATATGTGTTGCTACTTAATCCAGAATTTGAGTGCGGCATTGTAGAGTCTAATAGTTTTAAGGTTATGCTTTGTTGGTTGTAATTTGGGGAGTTGTTCTCGTTCCTCTATTTCAATATTTTATATGCCTCATGATATCTTCATTGGTTTTTATTATTATTATTATTATTATTATTATTATTATTATTATTATTATTATCTGATGATAATAATAGGAAGAAAAAATGAAAAGTCTAATATGTATCGTCGTAATCTAGGAATGAATGCTAAATCTGTTTCTTGTGGTGTTGGCGACGGTTGTCATGAAGGCCATATTGACAATCGTGATGATAATGACGATGATAGAGTCAGTCAATAGCGAATCTAATGACTTACCCTAATTGCACTTCCGGTATTGACCTGTTGTACCGGAAGGAAATTTAAGATAGTATCTGAACGATAAACGTCGTAAATATGAAAAACGGTGGTATATATAATTATCATGTCAACCATTATCCAAAGATTTGTTCAGCGTTCTTTCTAATTATATTTGATCGCTACGATGTTATGGTGTTGGGAAAAGTGTTTGCAGTTATACAAATGGTTTCAATGTATACGGTTTAATACCTACATGAAGCCTGTTCGTAATATTACGTTGATGCAATAGTTTCCAGAATGCTTTTAACAGAAGCTTTTATTCATATAAATTCAGAGCAAAATTATTCAGTTATCAAAGTATTTTTCTTGCTTTCCATACCACATTTCAGTAAAATTGTGTATTCAACCAGAAAAGACCTAGTTCTGTTTTATTTCGATGTATTCTTCGAAGAATTTTTCGATATGTTGTATTAGATGGAAACGCTGACCAGACGAATAGTTTTGTCAGAAACGATACGTGTGATAATCCAAAGATGATAATGAACCGTATGAAGATACAAAGTCAGACATTAACGAATTTGATGAGTTCAAAATGATAATTCTTAAGATTTTTTAAAATCCTACAATCTCATGTAAAACATTGCACGCCGAATACTTACCTTATAGTAAATAAAATTTCGCAAGAAAACCTAAGGTGTAAATAACTAGCGGGTAGGTCAGTTAAATAAGTTTATTACATGTTAGCTATGTAGCAAGACAAATTCTACAGGTGATGATTTCATCACGTATTGACAGTTTACGTGAGGAAAAGTTATCGTACAAATTTGATATATTTATTTAGATTTAAGTGAACAAATTATTTACCTCATTATTTTTAAGGAAAACTTTCAGCACACTAATTCTTTTTTTTTTTTTTTTTGTTACTTAGTTTTCACATTTACGTTTACGATGCTTTATGGAAAATATATTATAAAAAAATTAAAATAAGACTTTTAAGAGGGAGATTAAATTTCATAAGAAAGGTACCTAATTAATTTATAGGTAACTTTCTTATGAAATTTTATCAGAAGTGTACATAAAATACTATAATTTTATGTACATTTATTAAATTTCACTGTGTTATTTGTATTTCCATTCATTTTATTTTTAATTTTGATATTCCATTTATGGAAAAATGTCCTAACTGAGATAATATAAAAATAACATCATATAAATTTCATAGGATGATACTGATACTTGTAGGTACCCTTCTCAATTGAAATTGAAAAATCAAGTTAATTTCTCCACACGTGTTTCGCAAAAATAAAGGCTTTAACAGCGGAGAACAAGGCTTAACTCAAACAACTTAATTGTATTCTGATTGGTCTTCCGTACTTTATAATTATAGCCGTATTATAAACACAAAATTACGTTTCTTAATTACTGCGGATCTTCTGATTGGTCGAAATGATACAATTTACAACGCGCTAAAAAAGATCTATCTCATAAGGATATTTACGAAACTGAATGCTGCTTTCAACCAATTTTATAATATTTTAACAACTTAAATGTAAAAATCTATTATAATTAAAGTAATAACAAATAATTGTATTAAAAATTAATTTTTCACCAAAAAAAAATTTTTGCTTTCAGAGAATATTGACCATATTCATAAAAACATTTGGAATTAAATAATATCTTTGTTTTATTGAGTTTTATATGTTACAATTCAGAGCTGATTTTGGGTAGGGGTGGTCCAATTAAAAAAAAATACATGATTTGCATTTCTCAAAGCCTTGTGCTTTTAACTAATATAATCACTAAACTAAATGCTATTGAATTTCTAGAGTTTTCATAAAATTAGTTATAGGAGGGGGGAATAAATATAAAAAAATATTTTTCCTATGACTTTAAAAAAGAAAAAAATTTATAATAATTTCTATCATTTGTGAATAGTTTCTGAAACTTTCATTAACATCGACAATTATTTTTATTTTTGCAAGATTTTCGAATTTAATGTGTGTCATACAAAAAAAACTTGCTAAAAATTTATTTGTTATTTTACTAGCTCCGGTGATATAAAGGGAAACAAGGTTTTTTTTAATCAAAATTTAGAATGTTCTAAAAAGAAGGAAAAAATTTTAAAAATAATTAAAAAATACTTTGGTCTTTCCTCTTAATAATTACATAAACATTTAGAGGATAAAAATTTTTTTTCGTCAAGTTTGGCGTCTTTTTCATCAGACTATGCTCTTTTTTTAGCAATCTCATGAAGGTACCTAACTTAACGGAACACACACAAGAATGTTACGAGTTTCATTGGACATCAGCTGAAAGAAACACCCAACAAAAAAAAAACACTTGTATGGACGCCTTTCTCCTATCACAGTTTCGCTAAGAGGGAGAAGGCTTCGGCTAGCTGGTCACTCCTGGTGAAGTAAGTCAGAACTTGTGAGTGACAACCTTCTATGGAACACACTGCGTGTCAAAAGATCGGTTGGAAGACCTCATCACACCTACATTAACCAACTTGTAGATGACTCTGGATGCCATCTGGAGGACCTGCTGACGGCAATGTCTGACAAAGATGGCTGGAAGAAACGGTCAGGAGAATCCGAGAATTCTCGACATGATGATGATGATTTAAGAAAATAATAAAAAAGCAGTGATAGGAATTCAAATACATATGGCACTAAAAATAACGAATTCTCGACTTGATGATGACGATGATGAGCTATATAGCTTTTCTCGATCTTCGAGCTGAGATCAAAGTACAGTATCTGTTCTTCACTCCGTTGCCGTGTTTCTGTCTTCAGATAAGGCACAGTAAAAATTTGAAGATACCTGCTTCCAAGGATCCCAAACTACAGCAACACCTCGTTCATTGCACCAAAGAGTGAGGTCGATAGAAAACAGGAAATGTTGGTGAAATACCAAAGCCAACATGATAGTGGTCGCGTAGACTGAGCAATTTGTGACCTTAGCCCATATGTACGTGTATAGGCGTCGCACAAAAAAAAAAAAAAAAAAAAAAAAACATATACCAAATTCCACCACCGCGTTGTGAGTGGAGAGCCGAGTAAATACCGTTAGTGGTGCGGGTTGTTTTGTTCTACTGGCGTTAGGAGGGACATACAGACAAAATTTAGCTTGACGTGAATTTATAAAAAGATTATTATTATTATTATTGGTTTCAAGAGATGTTGAAGGAAAGCAACATGGCGTCAATGAGTTACAACAGACGGATAAAACAAAACAGTGAACGAAATAAATTTAAGAAAATAATAATAAAAGCAACGAACGAGAAATCGATGAACTATCTAAGCTTAGATACTTTCTTGAACTTTTCTTTTGACGTATCTCCGGCATCTTTCCGTTTCCCCATCATTTCACCCCTACCACCATCCTTACTTCTCCCTACTATAAAACGATAGAAGTCTTCTTTTCGTTTTTCGTCAGATCCGGTTTTGCCCCTGGCGAGTTAAAGATAAAAACCGTTTAGATAAAAGATGAGTCCACGAATCTACTATTTTATTTTATTTTTGTTCATAAAGATGGTAGACGGGAAAATGTCACCACTGCGAATGAGGGTTAAGGCAAGATTGAAAATCAGAGAAGAAAGTACGTTTGAGGCAAGCATTCAAAAGATTATATAAAAGTATTCTAGCCATGTAGAAGGTACTGTCATTTCTGCTTTAAATCAAAAGTTACCTCCCTTTGGCGAAAATAGTTGAATAAAACTTCTCATTACAAAACTTATAGCTAAAAAAAGTCAGGTCAGATGCATTTAACTATCTGGTCGTAAAAATGTTCGCAGGGTTTTTAAGTGAATTTCAAAGAAAATATCTAGGTATTTGTACATAGATTTATTCCATTTGGTTTCACTAGCTTTCGCCATCTTTGAAGCAGCTTCATGATTCCATCCTCACAGAAGTTGGTATCTTTCTCATTGATGAACGATTTTTTCAAGACTTTCAAGAATTCAGTGATTGTAGTCTTTAATCGTTTCAAATGGAAACTACTTGTTTGTATTCAATCTGTGATTTTGAAAAAGGGGAGATAAGTAAATTTTCAAAGACCATATTTATTTATTTGTACATAGATTTATTCAATCGCATATATCTCATTTTATTCACTAACTTTTGCCGTCTTTAACCCTAGAACACTAACCATGGGTATATAGTACCAGTGCAAATTTTCATATTTATAATTACAATTTTCAGTACCTGATTTTCTTACCTAAATAATATGTTTTTCATTTCATATTAATGTTAACTCAAAGTACAAAGTTTGAAGTGCCTGCATGTAAAATATTTCAAATAAAGATTTATATTTAATATATTTTATTTTATTTTATTTATTTATTTATTTTTTTGATATTTTCAAAATCGGGTATGATATATGTTATGGTCGGGTTCCTTGTACCACGGTGATAGTCCAAGGTAGAACCAATAAAGAAGAACTCGAACACGGGTATGGAATAACACAGATATATTACAAACAGGAATATATACAGAGAAGTAGAAGTGTTAGTATGAACAATCAGGTTCAGTAGAGAGAACAATGTAGTCTCGACCAGTATCACTATTCCAATGTCTTACAGTAATTGTCTGAACGCGACTCTGTTTCGGACTGCCTCTGACTCGACTCTTGACTCGACTTGAACTACTGACTCCACTTGAACTACTGACAATATTCAGTCACCCCCCCACGAGGGTGTCATGTGGCACAAGGCCTTTTTAACGTGGGCATTCCCGAGCCATTAGGCTCGGCCAAAAAATAGCCCATTTGAACCCGTATAAACAGGTTCTGGGCCGGTTTTACCTCCCCGAAGGAGACTCCACCCTTCGGCGTAGCCTCCTTCGGGTTCCCCCTGCCCGTAGGAAGAGAGTACAACCGTGCAGTTGGTTCAAAACTTGAACTACTGACCCCTTGCCTACTCCTGAGGCGCAGTATTTATTAAGTATGGAATAGTCCATTATTATTATTATTATTATGGGTACGATCCCATAACAATATACCTATGGTTAGTAGTGGTGTAACTTTAATTGATGGTTAGTGTTCGAGGGTTAATGCGACTTTATGATTCCATCCTCCCAGAAATTAGCATCTTCCTGAGTTGTGAACTGACCAAGGAAATAACGTACGCACCGTAAACTAACTCAGTCAACCGCTTATCAATGTGTCGTATCTTTATTTTTAATCAGAATCACCCCGAGCAAGGTAGTAAAGCCACTAAGACACAAGGGGTTACAGGGTGTGGCAGAATTAAGAACAGAAACATTAATGATGAGCAGAAAGAGAAGAGAGCAATCAGGTGGGCAGGAGATAGAGATTGACATAGCATTTAATTTTTTGCAGATTAAAGTTAGCTGGAAAGCATGGCGCTGGAAGGGAGTTCCACAAGCGAGAAGTGAGAGAAGAAGCTGCTAGCATAGAATTTACGGCTACTAGACAGCCCAACTGTAAACTGATGAGAACTCGACGCCAGTCTAGTGCTGCGCTTAAATTCAAAGACTCTAGGTACCATAGCTCATTCGAATAATCACCATGAAAGTATTTGTAGAAAAGACATAGAGAGGCAACTTTACAGCGGTGAGAAATTGACTGGTGCTAAACCGCCAGATCAGGACCAATAATATTGCAGATATTTCTTTGGATCTTATCAAGAAGCTCAAGGTAAATAACAAGGGCATCAGACCATATATGGCAATAATATTCTAAGCATGGACGAATGGTAGACGTATAGATATGTAAGATAGATTCTGGTGAGAAAAATTGTCTTGCTCAACATAGTGAACAGCCTTTCTTAGCAGCTGACCTAGCAATAGATTCAATATAGTCTTTCCAATTCATCTCAGCAGAGAACATGAGGCCAAGAAGGTGCAATGAGTCACTTTCCTGGAGGATAGCATCGGCCATGACTGATGGAAGTCAGCAAGAGGTCTCTCAGATGATTAATGGAGAGAAGTTTAGTTTTAGAGGCGTTAGAATTAACAAGCCATCTTTTGCGCCAGTTAACTACGGATTTGAGGTCATTTTGGACATCGGCTGCCATTTTGACCTTTTCAGACTGATCAGTTTTAATGTCGAGGCAGAAGTAAATTGTTGTGTCGTCAGCGTAGATACCAAGTTGAGAGCTGATGTCATCAGGAAGGTCATTAATGAAAATTAAAAATAGAGTAGGACCAAAGATGGAGCCCCCTGGGGAGGGGGACACCTACATTAGTACGAAATCTACGTGTGCATTTCCGCTGAAGAGAATGGTCTCAGCAGGAACTGTCTGGCAACATTTTTGATATTACCACCGACACAATAGGCTTTGTTAATTAACAGGTGAAGATGTAAACGCATAGTTGTTGGCGTGTTAGTATCAAAAACCACTGTGAATGGGTTATAATATAGCGTAGAAATGCAGTCATGTTGACATGATTCCGCCAACTGATTGTGTATATTAATATGTTCGTGGCAAGATAAATAAATATATAACTTTGTGCATTTACATATATATATATATATATATATATATATATATATATATATATATATATATATTGCGTGTGTATTTAGGCAGCATTGTTTCATTGATCTCATGATTCAATAAATAATATAGACAGGTGTTGTCTATTTATTTTATGTAAATTCTTTTCATATCGTCTGATAAGCTTAGTAACATTGTCATTAAAAGAAGAAAATCACAATATTGATACATATTTTTTAATCCTATCTGAGCTTTCAGCTTACATAAGTCAATATCAAAGATCACAATTACATTACAATATATTAAGCAATACACGGACAAAACAATGATGATAGTCTGTTTCTGTTTACATGGAAGATTTTCAAGCTACGACAAACTTGTGCATATAAATGCTGCCTAAATATACACAATTTAAATTACATGATCCAGCAGCCCACAAAACTATCAACACTTGGAATTATAAATGTAGCCTTGTGAAAAGGCAAATTGAATTAGCTAAGGGGTCATGAGTGGCGTCATGATCTGCGGTGCGATTTACGCCTCCAGCGTCTTATATGCACGAGTTTTTCTCATTCTTATCATTTAGAACATTGAATTTTGGCCGATACATTCTTCAGTCTCTCTTTCTCTCTCTCTCTCTCTCTCTCTCTCTCTCTCTGATTTCGGTTGCATCTAACTGCGTTTCTTTTTCTTCTGCTTCTTTTTCTTTTTTATCATCTTCTTCTATGTGCCGTGTCCTTTCAGGATGTAGGTGAACATAACTCCCCTCTGTATACTTAGTACATTTTTTGTTAATTCCTGTTCTGTCAACAATTTACACAAACCCGTTAGGTAAGTGACGCGTTGCTTTCCTCTCTGTCCCTCTTGGCTTCTATATGTGCTGTGGGTGTTAAATTTTCCAAGCCCCTTTTCTGGCAACACAGTCAACAGATTCAAGTGTCAAAATTTCACGCTCAACATACATTTAAGTAAGGCTGAAGACCATCTCAACCGAAATGTTGCTATCAAAACAACAAAGACTAAGATAATCGACCAAATAATTTGTTGAATAATGGCAAAGCACCATCTTATATCATATTGTTAGAATATACGAATGAATGTTTTTAGGCCCGAAGTGCAGACAAAACGCAAATGTGACAGAGGAGGAGAAACGGGAGGAGGAGGAGAGAGAGACAGAGAGAGTGGGGAGTAGAATCAGAGTGTAAAAATCGAGAGAGGAGCAAGTGTGGTGGTTAAAGTAAATAAAAAGCGTGGAAGAGAGAACGAGTGATTTTGCCGGAGAAGAAAGTGGAAATAAAAAAATAAAAAAAAGAATGAAGTCGGATGAATGGCCAAGTTGGAACGAGGGTCGTGAAGGAAAGTGTCTCATGCACTGGTGCCATACCATTTCCTGCCTTACCATTTTTCCATCTTGAAGAAAAGTGATCAAAAATCATGAAAAGCTTTTAGCGCTTTTTCCTAGGATTGACGAAAGTTTCGAAAAATGTCTTATTACGAGAACTAACATCTTCATTATTGTCGTTGTTGTTATTTTTGCTGTTATGTACGAGTATTTCTGCTTAGATCCAGAGTGTAGTATCTACTGAATCCCTAACCTCTCTGTCTGTCCTGGGTATGACGATAAACTGTAATCGCGTCCTGTGTAAGACAATAAACTAAGTCCAACAGTAAGGCATCTGATCAGGGGGTTTTGAGGAGCGTTGAACCACCTCTTAATTGCTGGTGTTGCCAGGTCCACCCTGACCCGAGGTGGTAGCACCTGTTAGAGTCCCAGCTATGGGTAAATAGTTGATCCCACAACCTGACTCAAAACACTATGAAAGTGTAAAAATAGATTTTAATACCAGAAATACCTTTAAAAAGAATTAGTATCAGCAATAAATATTTGAAAAAAGAAATTATTACCAGAAATAAAAATCTTGTCAGCATTAAATAACCCATTGAGGTTAATATGCCACAAAACAAAACAAGACAAACCTAACCTGTCTATACTGGAATCAATTACGCTATCCGACCAAGCAACCTACATAATAATATGAGCCCTCCGGAGTTAGGATACGAGACTGACCAGATATGAATGCTTCGAGAGTCTGAAGAAGATTTGCCTTTATAAAGCACTATTCAACTTTGCTTGATCGATGAGGCTCTCCATGGCCAAGTCGGTCTAAAGTACGTCGGATTTAACGACGGTTTTTCCTGCCGGAGAGAGCACATTTCTCTTTAAGAAGACTTCTCGAACATTCAGGCCGGTAGACTAAAATAAATAAATATACCGTTTAATAAATCAACGGAGCGTCTACTCAAATATGGGTATCCACTAAGAATAACGTTTAAGTAATAAAACTCTTTCGGGTTAATAAACAAAAAAAACATCACTTGTTCATATAGATGCGATAGAAATTATTATAATTAAGAAATTCATCGAGTCTAGAAGAAACCTCAACAGAAAGGACGGGACGGCCGTTTTGTCCTATATTTGGTACTCATCAGCAGTGCGCATCCACTACCGAGAATTGAAACCAGGACAGTTATGTTATCAGGCAAGTGTTATACTAACTGTACCAACGGGCTTCGGTGACGAAGAAGTAGCGAATTAGACTCGATATAGCGCCGCTCGATCACATATTCCGTGGTGGAACTCATCCGAGTTTCCCTTACCCATAGGACTGTGCCCCTCACGATAAACAAATCATATATGATGGTAGTTTGGGTGTTGGTTCTAAGAACTGAGTTGCTTGACCTCAAATGTCGAAAACGATAGGAATGTCCAATATATATATATATATATACAATATATATTTGGTTGGATAGATGTGAGTTTGTGACCCTGGGTTTACCGCGCATATAATATATAAATAATTATACATATATATATTTATTTATATTTATATACACTTTTCACATATACACAATATATATATATATATAAGTTTTGTCTATTTTATGTAAATTCTTTTCATATCGTTTGATAAGCTTAATAACATTATCATTAAAAGAAAAAAATGACAAAAATATATATATATATATATATATATATATATATATATATATATATATATATATATATATATATAAAGGTAGTAGTGATGGAAACGATAGAAAGATATAGAGAGATAGGATTTCGTAGCTGGATATCAAGAGAATGGTTGAAGAAAATCATAACAATTGTGATACATTCAAATTCTCTATGGAAAGAGAGTGTATAGCAAAGTTAGAAAAAAAAGAGAAGATGCAATAGAAACTATTTGTTCATTTCTTATTCCGTTTCTCATATGAAATTAATTTAAGTTTGTCGAACATTTACATAAAAAGATCAGAAAGTATAAGAGTGAAAATAGAAAAAAAGTGAGAAAAATCATGGCATGTCATAATGAACAAACTTTGTTTTAAAACACCTGTGGAATTTCCACGAATCTAGCCAACTTAGAACATTCCGTTATATATATATATATATATATATATATATATATATATATATATATATATATATATATATATATATATATATATATATATATATATATATAGAGAGAGAGAGAGAGAGAGATAGATATAGATAGAGATAGAGAGAGATTATATATATGTACATTCCGATAATATATATATATATATATATATATATATAGATATAGATAGATAGATAGATTACAGATATGTACATTCCGTTAGTATATATATATATATATATATATATATATATATATATATATATATATATATATATATATATATATATATATAGAGAGAGAGAGAGAGAAAGAAAGAAATTATATATATGTACATTCCGTTAGTATATATATATATATATATATATATATATATATATATATATATATATAATTGAGTATTTGGGCAGCAATCCGTCTTTTATACAAGTTTCATTAAAGATAACTGTCAAGGTATTGCGGTTAAACTTTTTATTTATTTATATTTTTTTTGTTCGTATATATGATTTCTTTTCTGGACAAATTTTTGCCTGTTATTTGTCGTAAAACAAGATTTTCTTTTTTTTAATGTTTCGGTGTCATTTTCCTTGTTCCTTAATCGCACCTTCTCAGTCGTCTTTAATCAAACTTGTATAAAGAGGAATTACTACCCAAATACAAAATTATTAAATTACATAACCCGGCAGCCAACAAAGAAAGTAAAACTGCAATATTCAGAAGAAACCTTGTTTTACGACAAATAACAACAACAAATATATATATATATATATATATATATATATATATATATATATATATATATATATATATATATATATTTAATTCAATGAAAACAGACAACTTATATACGGTTATATTATGGTTATAATTTATTTCCCAGGAAATTTCTTTTTCCCTGGCTCATCAGACCACACTTTCAAGAGTGAAAAAATTAATTTAAATTTACATATAGTTTTTATACACTTTTGAGGGGTAGTTTTAAGTTGATGTAAGGTGATATAGAGAGTGGGGAGAGAGAGTATGACAGATATGGTCGAAATTAGAGAGGGAAGGGAGAAATAGGAATGATTTTAAATTTATTTTTATTACAATACTAAATAGTCAGGAAGTGGGAGTAAGGACCAGAAAAAGGGAAGATGTAAGAAATCACAGGTGAAATTATGGGTTATATATATATATGTTAAAGAAAAACAGACCACTTTAAGGTTCCATTATAATAATTTATTTGACCAGAGCCCTTTTAAAGGACTCCGGATCATCAGATAGCACTTCCAAAAATGAAACGAAAAATGAAATGAAAATTGATGGGTAGTGTAAGTTTTTGTAATTTAACAGAGAGTGTAAAAGGAGTAGTTAGAGAGACATTGTAGAGTTTAGGGAGGGTTTAATTTAATATCTCTCTCAATCATACTTAGTATTAGGGGAGGAGGAGTGACCAGACCTTGACCTATTTAAACGTTTAGCTTAACGGGTGTGATATATTGAAATGGGTGGGGGGGAAGAGAGAAAAGAAAAAGAAAAAAGAAAGAAAGGGAGAGGGAAGTAAAGAGAAAGAGGCTGTAAATAGGTTTTACATATTTATGTTGTGAAGTTTTAGCAATTTATGTAAAAAATAGATTTTAATGTTTGATAGTAATTTAGATGCCAAACAAACCCCGAAGAAATTAATTTGATGCTTGCTAGCAATTTAAATATTTAACTCTTTTACAAATTTTAATAATTTATTTCACCAAATATATATATATATTCCATGAAGTTAACTGAAAGAAGTCAAATTGCATGGTCGCCAGCAAGTGAGAGACCTCAAGATGTGAGATAGGAATTCGTGACTCTATTATCAAGTAAATATATACATATAACTCTATGTAGACTGAAAATATAAACAAAAATCTGAATATGGGTTGGAATAGCAAAAGATAGCTTCCAGTGGCTGAAGGGGGGTATTAAGACATGGGAAAATTTTAATGGAAACAGTGTGCTAAACTGCTTTGTCATATTTATTCAACTGTATGTTAGTGAATGCTGGACACTTTCCATCTTTACAGATGAAGAGACTTAAAGCAAAAGAGATATGGTTCTACAGAAGGATGCTGAGCATAACATGGACATAGCGCAAGTAACGAGGAAATTTTAAAGAAAACTGAAACTAAAAGGACACCCACTTAAAATCAGAAAGGGGCATATGAAATTTATGGGACACATGACAACGTCCATTTTCATAGCAGTACCTAAAAGGCCAGGTGCAAAAGAATGCGATCTCCATCGGACCAGCCTAATGAGCCACAAAAACAACTTATCATCATAATAAAATTCATCATTCGAATTCTGAGCGCGCAGCAGAATTAAAAAGAAAACTGAACAAGAACAATGCCAGTTCGTCAAAGACACTGGAACAGGGAATGCAATGTTTATGCCAAGAATTATAGCAGAAAGAACAATACAAATGCCAAAAAAAATGATACATATGTTTTATAGATTATGCTTTTGATAAGATTCGACACAAACAATTATTTGGACTGCTAGATAAACTTTGGGGAAAAAACCGCTAGATAAACTTTGGGAATAATGCAGAACAAGGATATATCTTCTCATCGGAGTTTTCTATAAGTCCAATGAGAAGACATATCCTTGTGTTACGTCTGTTTCAGTTTTCGTGTAGTTACTGAATTCATTTTCTATCCTTGTATGCGGGTAATTTGCTCCCAGTATATGTCCTTTACAAAAAGGTGATCCTGAAAGAATTGGAAGTCCTACTAGTATTTATTATCAGTGGATACAATCTTAACGACACAAGGTACGCGCAGATGACACAGTTTTGATAGGAGGTACAGAAAGGAGACTGCAGAAACTCCAACATAATGTAGCAAAAGAAAGTGTAAAGAAAGGATTAACGGTGAGAGAAAAGGAACTATCCAAGTTTTGGTTTGGCTTGGTTTGATTAGATTTTGCGGCATATCAACAATAAAAAATTGTCGGCATTAAATAACCTATTGAGGGTTATTTAACGCCAACAACATTTTTATTGCTGGTAATATTTTCTTCCTTCCAAAATCTATTTCTGGGAACATTTTTCTTCAAAAATCTATTGCTGGTAATATTTTTTTCAAAAAATGTATAGCTGTTTGTATTGCTGGTAATATATATATATATTTAAAGTATTGCTGGTAATAATATATTCCTTCAAAGATTTATTGCCGATAATATTTTTCCTTCAAAGATTTATTGCTGGTAATATTTTTTTCGTTCAAAGATTTATTGCTGGTAATATTTTTTTCCTTCAAAGATTTATTGCTGATAATATTTTTTCCTTCAAAGATTTATTGCTGGTAATAATTTTTTTAAAAGAAGCTCTAGTATTAAAACCTATTTTTACACTTTCATAGTGTTTGTCACCTTTTGTCACGATAGCTGGGATCCTGACAGGTGCTACTACCCAGGTCAGGGTTGAATCTGGGAACACCAGCAATTAAGAGGTGGTCCCATGCTCCTCAAAACCTCCTAATCAAAAGCTTTGCTGCCGAATGTAGTTTATTGTCTTACCCAGGACGCGAACTATCCAAGATGCAAACTACAAACTGGAGATGTCGAAATGAAGTAAGTAAATTTAAATATCTAGGAAATGTTCTAACAGAGGGCGGAAAATGTGATACTAAAATCTGAATGAGCATTGGGATAGCGAAATATGCTTTCCAAAAGCTAAGCAAAATATTAAGAAACGGCAAAATTTTATTTCATTTTGTAATTGCTTCTCACCTCCCCTTTCGTTGTTACTTTTGTTGTTTCTTTCTTTCTTTCTCTCTATTTATCTATCTATCTATCTATCTATCTATTTCTTAGTAATTCTTTCTCGATTTGTAGT